>PVIH01005663.1:77053-121066 GCA_004025045.1 Sigmodon hispidus
TTCTGCAATCCAAATATACAATAGCTTGGAAAACAACATTTAGAAAACAAAAGCCAATGTAAAAAGACAGATTAAAACAACTACAACAGTACAAGTCTGATATGGCTCAGATTTTACAGTTTTCTTACTGCATCATCTATGTCAGAGATCTGTTCCTTCAGCTGGCTCCATTGTTCCATGTTTAAAGAAATACCTTTTCTTCCTGGTTTCATTTCACCTTCTGAATCCATCCAATATTCTCTAATATCAATTAGAATTTTTCCTTTAAAGTCCCGAACACTGACATATCTCATCTTCCCAATCTGAAACATGTTATCATCTCTGCTGCTGCTACTCTGCTTGGAAGATGCCAAAGCTCTAGAAGTCTCACCAGGCTTTTGCTTCTTCACAGGTTTTTCTGGAACAACTTGCTTTTTCCTCTTTAACTTTTTTTCAACCTCACTGTCAGAATCACTGCCTGAAGAGCTTGAAGAAACAAGTTCCTTTGATTTAGGCATTGCTCCGCTCCAGCCGTCCAACAGCCTCCAAGCTCGTTCGCTCCGGCGAGAAAGTGCAGTTTTAAGAAGACTCTGTTTTTCCATTGGCTCAGAATGACTGTGGACACGCCCTTCCAAGTGAGTAATATCCTTGCGTTCTCTCGCTCTTACCAGGGGCCAAATTCTGGACCTGACACATTCTGAGCAGCTGTTTATACCGCTGTACACCTTCACTAAGTCGCCCGGCTGACCCTGAATTCACTCTATAGTCAAGGGCAGCCTTGAGCTGGTCATCTTTCTTCCTCAGCCTCCTGTGATGACCTTTGGGACCACAGAATGTTCCTCCATTATTTTGTTTTATTATTATTACTTTTTTTCTGTTTGTTTAATTGGCTTGGGTGGGAAATTAATCAAGATCTCAAGGAATATAATTTTAAAGAAAAATTATTGTTATTTTTATTTAGGTGCTTGTATGTAGGTGTCCACGGAGGCCAGAAAAGGCTTTGGTTGTCAGGAGCCAGACTCACAGGTAGCTGTGAGTCACCTGACATGGATGCTGGGGACTGAACTGGTCCTCTGGAAGAGCAGCCAGGACTCTTGCTTGCTGAGCCATCTTTTCATCCCTAAGATATGAAATCTTTGATGGATGAATCTGGGAAAGAAGAAATTAAATGACCTATGTCCTAGTCAAGTTTTTAACTGACCCATTTGGGGGAAAATAGGAGTCTGAAATAAATAAATAAATAAATAAATAAATAAATAAATAGGAGTCTCAGATAGATGGGCTTGTGGGGAAGCCAGAGAAATCAGGCCAACAGACAGGAGAGGCCCCGCCCTGCTGGCATCGGGCAAGAGCAAACTCACACTTCTGCCCCCTTCCTGGGTGCCAGCCTCAGGACAATGCCCTCTTCTCAGGCACTCAAGGGGATTGAGGAGGAACCACCTTTGCTCTGTCCAGTGCCCCAGAGCACCAGGTCCTTACATCTCCACAAGGACAGTGTTAAACGAGAACCCCACACCTTTACTGCGGGCAGGTCAGAGAGCTCACCTCAGCTTGGTGTTCCCAATCAGCTTTCCTCATCCAGCCCAGAGAAAGGTCTTACACTGATGTATAAAGTGATCCTCCCTTATCCCTTTAACTTTAGCCTTCCATATTGTTAACTCCACTCCTGCTTTGCTGCGAGTAGATGTTGTACCTGTTGTGACTTGGACATGAGGTCTCTGTAGGATCCAGAGACAAGGCATGAAGAGAGTAAACTTAGCTTAAGAAACTGCATTTTGTATTATAACGGTAAAATAAAGTTCAGTTTCACATTCCTGGCAGGGGCTTGCCCAGTTCCAAGAAAGAATAAGCTAAGCACTATCTAAGGACTTCTGGTCTTGTGGCCAAACTGCAGAATGTTCCAACCCTAAGGCAGTCAATCAAATACTAGTAAAATGGCCACTCCATCCAGGTGGGGCCCAGGAATGTTAAGCTGTGGAATGTCCCTAAGCATGAGCCAATCAGCAGCACATTTGCACCTTTGTCCCCAAGTAACCCTGCCTTGTGGTTTTTGCCTTTAAAAAGCTTGCATAATTTAGGGTGGGCAGCTCTTCCTTGCCTCCCTGCATCGGGTGCATGGAACGAGCTCCCTGCCTGGCTTGTATCACGCTGACAATAAGCCTCACTGTTACATTTCGGACATCTCTGTCTCCAGTGGTCTCTCTGTGGTAGAGCTTTGGCCAGAACAGGGAAGGGTCTGATGTTTTCATCTGTGCTCCAGCCTAGCACAGACAGCACTCTTCAGATATTTTGTCAATTCATGAGGGCCAATCCAGGCTATGCTTTGGTCTCTGAAGGCTCACACTGTGCCATGAGAGGCCCATACTCACATGCACAGGGTATAAGGATTCCTGGCACAAGAGCCAATCCAGGCTATGCTTTGGTCTCTGAAGGCTCACACTGTGCCATGAAGGGCCCGTACTCACATTCACAGGGTATAAGGATTCCTGGCACAAGAGCCAATCCAGGCTATGCTTTGGTCTCTGAAGGCTCACACTGTGCCATGAAGGGCCCGTACTCATATGCACAGGGTATAAGGATTCCTGGCACGTAGCATCCATGTGATAAACCCAACATGGCACTGGCAGATCATGCCACGTACAGAGGGCATGCCCCTAGGCATGGCTGCATAAATCTGTGCCCATCCACTCTCTTAAAAGGGGTTGCCATGTGAAAGTCGGTCTCTTTCTCTTCTGTTTCTCTGCCCATTTACTTGCTTAGCAACTCTCTTGAATAAACTCTAGTGTGACACTGGTAGTATGTGTGTCTGATCTCAAGTGCGAAACCAACATAGGGTACCCCACATACAGCCCTGGACAAAGGAAGGAACATACGGATGCAGACCCAGGAGGTAGCTGAGCCAGGATTTGGGATGAGATCTATGTCCCAATAGGTGTTAAAGCTGGTGCTTTATCCTCTCCACTGCTTATTTACTGACCCAAGCACTCAAACAAGGAAATACTAGGCCGAGAAGACATCCCAAAGACATTGGAAATGACTACTGGGGCCCACATCACTCTGTGGTGTGGCACATAAAAGTCAAGAACTCAAAGCCTGACTGCTCTTGCATAGTGATCTCAGAAGACATCCTTTTCCTTCCCCTAAACCGGAAATGGTGTGAACTGCCCATACAAAGGATCTTCTGCTGCAAACTCAGAGCATCCTAACTCTGCAGTTCAACTCTGTGCCACAAGGGGCAGAGGGGCGGGGTGAGTAGGTAGAGAGTGGGGGAGGGGGATGGAGGGTGGGTGGGCTTAGGAAGAAGAGGGTAGAAAGAAAGATGTTTCTAGGTTAACAAAACACATTGCATAAGGATGTAATTTCCTTTGTTAGAGGAGAAACACTTTTAAAGTTCAAAGAGAAGGATTCAAGAAATGCCAAGGAAAAAAATGGAGAAGACAAATAATGGCATATGCCTTTAATCCCAGCACTTGGAAGGCAGAGGCAGGCAGATCTCCGTGGTTAGCTCTGGTCTACAGAGCTAATTCCAGGATGGTCAGGGTTACACAGAGGAGCCCTATCTCAAAAAATAAGAAGCAAAACAACTGTGGAGAAGCCACAGTGAGGAGAACTTTGCCTGAGCAGATGCCCAAGCTAATTTCAGGGAACTACATTCAAAGGAAGCCTGCCTTGAAGCCCAAACAGAAGGTCATCCCAAGCCTAACAGATAACCCCAAATAGACTGGCATCCATGTGAGAGGTGTGCCACCGAAATGGGGACAGGTGGACTCAGGGCTGAGTGACTCAGCTACTGAATATTGCTTTGCTCCTGGACTGGACAAAGTCTGAGACTTTTCATGTAGCATATGCAATAGACTAAGGATCTCCAGATGGGTTAGAGATTTAATGGAGTCACCGATGCTTTAAGACAATCAAACACAATTCAGAAGAATGAAAGTCTCTGTATTAATTTCTTCTCACTGTTACTTCAGGAAAGAAGGTTTGATTTGGCTTGCAGTATCCAGGCACAGAGTCCATAATGGTCAGGAAGGCCAGCCTGACAGTTCAGTCTGGGCCAGGAAGAGCTTTCTCTGTAGTTTGTTTAGATCAGGGTAGAGCCGGAAGCAGGACTGAGATGTAATCCTCAATGCTCGCCCATCCTAGTTGAAGAGTTAATGACCTAAAAGCCTGAGGACAGTGGAGAAATGCTGGACAGTTGACACCCTGGGCTGTTAAAATCCAGGAAGCTTCTCATAGAAAGGCCAACACACCAACCTTCACTCGTGTCCACTGCTTTGAGACTGCAGGAAACTGACCTATGGGGGAATATTCCATTCTCAGAGTCCCCTTCTCTGTCCTGTAAAATCCCAAGCTTCCTTTCTGCACCATGTGCCACAGTCCCCACCCCTGTGGAGAGACATATGTCCTTCAGATATTCTGATTGAAGCATAATTCTGCTTCTAGAGAGATCTGTCTTCTTCCTTTTATCAATCTCGAGCAATACAAGTGACCTATATCTACCACACAGACCCTACATTGAAAAGTTCCACACCTCCAGAAATAGCATTGCCAATAGGACATGTAAGCACATGAACCTGCGGGAGACATTTCATATTATAACCACTACAGGCTACCTTAGGTGAGGTATAAGCACCAGATGCCACAGAAAAATGCAGGAGAGTCCATTTCATCAATAACAATTTTTTTCTTCTAAAATATGATGCTAGAGAACTTGGTTGTGGTGATTCATGCCTATAATCCCAATATTCTGGAGTCTGAAGCAGGAGGATTGCCACAAAATTGAGGTCCTCTTTTTTGAGATCCTGCCTCCAAAAAAAAAAAAAAAAAAGCTTTCACAATCAGGACAGCCTGCAGCACCTATCACCTATGATAGGAAAAGGCTACAACCTGGATAAGAGCTTGAGGCTGGGGGATGGTCAGGTGGTAACCTGCTTGCTGCACAGACATGAGGACCAGAGCAATTACACAAAAGGCCAGGGATGGCTGTGCTTGACTGCAATCACATCACTTTGAGAATCAGAGACAGGAGGATTGCTGGGACTTGCTAGATGCCAGCCTAACTCCCTGTTTAGATAGACTCTGCTTCAGAAGGATGCATGGGAATAACAGAGCAGGACCCCTGGTACTCTGCTCCTGCCTGTGCACATATGTGCTCAAGTTCCACACGCTGTGGTGTGGCAGGCTTTTCCTGGGAGACATAACATATACTCCAGAAAGGGAATCTACTGCAGAACAATGTAATGATGGAGTCAGACTGTAGTGTGGTGAGCCGATGATGTTTACTGAGGTTACTAGCAGGAGTATGGTAAAGAATTTTACTCACAGGAGCAGAAAGGATTCACAAAAGCAGCTGCATCACTGAAAACCTCACCCCAACATCAATGGCACCTTACAAAAGTTGCATCCCTGGAGCTAGATCTGTGCATATTCTCTAACCAATAATCTGCCCACAGCCCCTTGGCTGGTCAGAGTCTCCTCCTCTGAGAATTGCTTGCTCCTTCTATAAAGTTGAGGAGAAGCCCGAAGAACAAAAATTTAAGGTCACCCCCAGATACCTAGTAAGGATGAGACTAGCTCGGGCTCCTTGAGACTTTGTCTCAAAGAAGAAAAGTGTAAGTATAAATACATGTTCAAATGTGTACATATGAAGTATACAAACATTATTCAAGTGTATACACTGTACATGTTACTACTAATTGTTTCTTGTATTGTTAACAAAGCAGAAATTAATTTTCCATTGGCATTAAAGAAGGAAAGACCCACAGGAACCACAAGCTGGCCATGTAGCCACAAGAATAAAGAGCCCAATTGAATGACTGATAACTCCAGCCAAGGCCAGTGGCCAATGGATCAGCCAGGGCTGGTGGCTAACAGAGTGAATCAGAGATGAACAGAGCGGGGCTTAAACACACCACACCCTATCCAGGCAGGCAGACAGCGCCTATGATTCCCTCCTCCGCTGGGTCAGAAGGGCATGCACGGATGTGTGTGGTCCCTGCTCAGCTCACAGGCTGCCCAGATAGTCAGTGGGTCTTTCAAAGGCCTGCCTCAGGCTGTGTTCCGTCCCTGACTTAAGTCTCACTAACCCACTCAAACTCCAGAGGCAGCTTTTCCCTCTCTCAAGTACCTTCCACCCCTGGGACTTTCTCACACTTTTCCATAATTTCTCATTTTTCCTTAATTTCCCTTAATAAAACCTCCTTGTCCACATCTTTATTCCTTACTGACTTGAGATAGTGAGGTCAAAAGCAAAGGAGAACTAACTCACTCTCTCAGTGTGACATTTGGTGGCCACTGAGAGTCTATCTCTAGTCCCTGGGTCAAGTCCATCCAGGTCTAGAAAAATCCCCTCCTTCTTGAAGCTCTGCAGCACTAAGGGCAGAGCCAGAGCCTGTGCACTTAAGGAGAGCATTCTACCGCCACAACCCAGTCTTTTATTTAGAAACTGGGTCTCATGGAGTTACCCAGGTTTGCCAGGAACACACTCCTAGCCCGGGCAGACCTTAAACTTAGGACTGACTCAGTCTCCCAAGCAGGTAGGATTGAGTCCCCAGACACAGCTGTATGGAGATCTTATATATGTAATGTATGTATCTATGTGTTATACACAACTAATAGTAACCACGTATAAGACAAAAGACACAAAATAGCAGCTTTTTCTGTCTTCACACATAACCTTTAAAAAAATCTAGACACCAGAATATACCCAAGTTTCCCCCAATACCAAAGCTTTCTCCAGAGTCACTATCAGGTCATCCTACAGTTTAATTCCAATATTCTCTACCTAGAGTTGGAGCCACATAAAGACTTTAGAAATCTGACTGCAAAGAGGGACCACGCTCGCCTCAAACCCGAGTTACCAAGAATAAGTCATTCCCCACTTCTCCCAGACTTGACTAAAATTGGAGTTTCCCATGATCCTCCGCTTTTAGCTTAATTGGTTAGCTAGCCTGGCTGACCAAATCAGGGAGACTCATGCATTAGCTAATTAAGGGATGGGGGCTGGTATTGGGTACAGTGAGCAGCTAGGTGAAGGGCCACATAAGGTGTCTTAGTTACTTTCCTATTGCTGTGGCAAGACAACATGACCAAGACAATTCACGAAAGAAAGTAATATGGCTTTCAGAGGGCTGTAGTCTATGATACTACAGCAAAGACTGCAGAGCTCACATCTCGGTCTGCAAGTAGGAAGCAGAGAGAGGGGAGAGAGGGGGTGGGAGGGGTTGACTCTTTTGAACCCTCAAAGCCTACCCCAGTGGCACACCTCCTCCAACAAGCCTAATCATTCCCACACAGTTCAAATCATCACATAGGGCAAGTTCCCATGGGTCCTGAGCACAAGACCTTCTATCCCCATGTGGTTGGGGTGTATCACCTTTTCCACCTAAGGCTCTCGGAACTTTAGTCCTGGGGATTTTGTGGCAGGTCCATAGGTAGGTGTGGAGGGTTAGGATGGAGTAGAGTGGAGGGCCTCCATCCTTTAATCATGCTTGGTCTTTGCGATGCCAGGGTGTCTGAGAATGGACTGTAGGCTCACGTGTTTGAATACTTGGTCCCGAGGGAGTGGAACTATTTGGGAAGGATTAGTAGGTGTGACCTTGTTAGAAAAAGTATGTCACTAGGGTGGATTTAGATATTTCAAAAGTGCTCACCAGGCCCAGAATATCTCTCTCTCTCTCTCTCTCTCTCTCTCTCTCTCTCTCTCTCCCTCCCTCCCTCCCTCCTTCCCTCTCTCCTTCCTTCACTCCCCTTCTCTCTCTCCTTCCTTCAACTTTCAGATTAGATATGAGCCCACAGCACGAGCTTCCATTGATGACAAAGGTCTCCCCCTTTGAAACTGTAAGCCCCCAGTGAAGTGCTTCCTTTTATAATTTGTTAAGCATGGTATCTGTATCTCTAGCAAAGACAATATTACTAGTGCAGCCGAGTCACCTGATCAGAACATTGATGGCTTTTAACACCAGGAAATTCCAAGAGGGTCTGAGCTCTTGTGCCTGGAACTGGGTCAGAGACCTCATATCAGAACCAAGATTCTTCTAGTGCTTGCGAACTTACAAGGATTTTAGGAACGATCTGCCAAAAACTGGGGTGAAGACCAAAATGTATATATTGCTCATGTTGATTACAGAAACACAGTGATAAAATCCACACATTTTCCAAGTGCACATAGAATATTTACTCAAATGCCATATGTTGGGCTATTTAAAGACACTTCAAAAATGTAAACTATTAGAAGCCTTCAGAGCCTATCTTCACACAGCTGTGGAGTCAAGCTGGTCATCAAGGATAAACAGGCTGTCAACTGCTTAGCAGTTAGGCAACAATAACTTAATACAGCTTAATAAGGTTGCCTTAGCTTGCTTTCTGTTGCTCAGATAAATAGCACAACTAATAAGAACTTAGTGGAAAAGAAGGTTTACTTCAGCTTACACTTCCAGGTCACAGTCTTGGGGGGGGGGTAGGGGGAGAAACCTAAGCAGGACTGTAGGAGAAGTCATGGAGCCACACTGCTTACTGGCCCACTCTCTGCTCATGCTCAGGTCACTTTCTTACATAGCCCAAGCCTACCAGCCTGGGGATGATACTGCCCGCTATATGGGCACAATCGTCAGTCAAGACAGTCTCTCACAGACACAGACATGAGCCAATCTGAAGAAGCCATTTTTCTCTGTTGAGGTTAACTCTGTGTAGATGGTTTTAGGTTGTGTCAAGATGACAATAAAATAAATTAACCAGATTCCCCAACCTGATTCTTGGGCATATGAAAAGTTGTGCTAAATTCTTAACAAGTGTATGGATCGCCATTATTGGTTTGACTGAATTAACACCTTTAGATATGTCTAGGGGGCATGTTCAGAGAATACTGAAATGGGAAGTAACTGGGAGAACAAGCCTGCCCTGGTTGTGGGCAATACCATCTAGTAAGAAGAAGAGAAGGAGAAGGAGGCAGCCAGCCAGCTCACTCAAGCCCCATTCTTCTTGAGTGGCTGCAGCTGTTATGGCTACCATCATCCAGGGACATCCCACTCCAGATTTTTCAGCCCTGCAACACAAATTTACACCAATAACCCTGGGCAATCCCAGGTTTCTATGCTCAGACTGGAGCTCCATCACTGTTGCCCTCAGTGCTGGGTCGGTCACTTTATGTTTAAGCCAGAGCCAGAGACATTTGAAAAGAGGGAACTTGATTTCAGAATAGCCCCTACCCCCCCACACACCCAAGACTGGCCTGTGGGCAAGCCTGTGCTACACATTCACAGTTGATACCAGTGATGGCTGTTCTTGGTTACACCTGGAATTAACTAAAACTACAAGTGCCTGGGTACACCTGTGAGAGATTTTTCTTGATTGTATTATTACAAATGCAAAGATCAACTATAAAGCAGGCTCTTTTCAGGTGTGAAGATCCATTTTAAATACGGGCCACACTCTCTGGCAGCAGCCTGTATAAAGGGCACGGAAGAAGAAAGTCCTTTTTCTTTGCTAACCATTATTCTTACTGTGCAGAAAGTCCGTACCTTTACTGGCTTAGAGCCTGCTTGTTTGCGATTCTGACATATACTGAAGCTGAGACATCCAGGCTCGTGGACTGAATGAACGACTACTGATTCTTGGACATTAGTTGGTTGTCAGTCATTGTTGGACTAGCTGGACCTGCAAGTCAGTGTGTGTGTGTGTGTGTGTGTGTGTGTGCGCGCGTGCGTGCGTGCGTGCGTGCGCGTGCGTGCGTGTGTGTGTGTGTGTGTGTGTGTGTGTGTGTGTGTGTGTGTTCTATTAGTTCTGTTCTTCTGGAGAACCCTGACAAATACAATGATTGATGTGGGGGGCCCAGCCTATTGTGGGCAGTACCATTCTTGAGAAGTGACCACAGACACTATAAGAAAGCAAACTGAGCAATCCATGAGGAACAAGCCAGGAAGCAGCATTTCTCCATAGCCCCTGCACCAGCTCTTGCCTCCACAGCCTTGCCTTGTTTGTGCTCCTGTCCTGACTTCCTTCACTGATGGACTGTGACATAGATGTATAAGTGAACTAAACCCTTTCCTCTCCACATTGTTCAACATCATGGCATTTCGTCACAGGAATAAGACAGCCTGGTTCTAAGAATTCCAGTTTCTTGGACTGAGCAGCTTCTGAGCTCTCTGCCTTTTCACCACTGAGCCAAAGATGGCCACTGTTTTGACTACCCAGCCTCTAATTGTGAAGACAATCTAATAAATCCAGGATCTCTCAAGGTAAGCCATCCACACTGGAGCCAACAGAATATTAACCCATTGCTAGTGGGAGAATTAGTGTAAAACTATTTTGGAAAACGTCCTGTCTACTAAAGCTGAGCACGAATTTAACCAGTGACCTAGTGACACCATTTCAAGGCATGAACCTCCATTTCCCAAGAGACACATACAAGGCTGTTATTACAGGCTCAACTAATGGGGGCAAAACAATGGAGAGCTCGGCCACTGCTCAGCAGCAAGGGGGTGGGGAGATAATTGTGATGGAGTCACATACTATGGGATGCTACACTGCAGTGAAACCAAATGGGCTCCTGCTGTGTAAGTTCACAATCCAATGCTCATTTAGTCAAGAACCAAGGGCTATGAGGGCAGCTTTTCTAGATGGAAGACACAGCCTAGCCAAGAGCAGCGGGCATACGTGACTGAATTCCAGACTTTTTATAAAGCTAAATGCTACATTTCCAGGCTGACGGGCAGCAGTTGGAGTATCTGGATTGCATGTTAGGAGTCACTGAATTAGCATCAGTGTTCTTAGGTTCCAATGAGGAGACTGTGTGGGAGGATGCCCTTGTCTCAGAAGCTTCAGGTTGAAGGTCTAAGGTATTTGGCTCTTGCTTTTTTGAGTGTTTCAATGAAGGAGAACCTTGTTTAATTCAAGAAAAATGGAAGCCTGTGGCACAGTGTTAAAGATCAGCAACAGTCTGGAGAGATGGTTCAGCAGTTAAGAGCTTGTGTTGTTTTTACAGAGAAAATGGGGTTCATTCCCAGGACCCACACAGTGACTCATGACCATCTGCAATTCCAGTTCCAGGGAATACAATGTCCTATTCTGACCTCTAAGGCCACTAGGTGTACATATGTACATACATACATGCAGACAAAGCCCTCACATGCATAAGATAAAAAAACTAAAATAAAGAAAAATGACAGTAATGTAGATGAGGAGATATATAGTCATCACCCATCATTCTTTCAATGTTTCTAGAAACTTTTTTTCCTGGACAGAATGAAAGGCAAGAACAGAAACCAAAAGGGAAAATCTAAAGCATAGCACATATAGAAAAGCATAAAAGAAAACCAAAGGAATGGAAAGCCTAAACCTTTGCCTTAAAAGAAATGACATCTGTAGAACATTTATGCTGTGTTTTCACTTAATTTTGAGTCCTGAAATGGGGAGGGTAGCTGAGTGGAAAGAAACAAAATCACCTCCATTGCAAACAAATTATCGAGCCTAAGAGAACTGGGTGGGTGGCTACATGCTAGGACAGTAAACAAAGATGCATGTTTATACCAAAGCATCCCAGAGCAAGAAAAGTAAATTGTGACATTCCATTAAATATAGTAATAAAAATAAACAAGCCAAGAATAAATCTAACAAAAGATGATGGCAGATTTTTTGACATAGTGAAGAGTAAAGTTTTACTGCAAGGCATTAAAGTCCCCAATAATAGAGAGATAAGCTGTGTTCATAGATGGGAAAAATCTGAACTCTTAACTATGTCTATTTCTCTCAAATACATTTATAAATTTAATTTAACTCCAGCCAAAGTCTCCAAAAGGTTTTTCATTGAATCTGACAATTGGATTCTTAATCTCAATATGGTCCATGTATATGGAGGTTAGTGGCCCCTGCCTCAGCTGGTAGAAAGACTTAATTTAAAGCCAATGTAATCAAGATTTTTGTGCAGCTGAGCAAGGACAGACACATGAGTTAATAGGACAGAACAAAGTCCAGAACCAGAGGAAAACCTCACATTGTCAAATAGTGAGGAGTCTTTCTTTCTGCCAGCCGGGCATCACAAGCCAGTGTGGGAGGGTTCAGTGGCCAATCCACGATGTTTTGACCATTGGTGAACCTTGTAAAAGATCTCTCAATCTCCAGCCAAACACAGAAACAGTGTCCTGAGTGAGCTATTGGCCTAAGTGGGAAATACAATCGTTTAAACTTTTTGAATGAGCTGGCATGGAGGCTCATGGTGGCTCAATCCAGCATTCCAGAGGCTAAAGCAGGAGGATTGCCATCAATTCAAGGACAGCCTGGGCTACATTGTGAGGTCCAGGTCATCAAATGAAGAGTGTTTATGGAAAGTAAATTGCCAAAGTATCGACGCTCACAGCCTTGTTGGCACAAGGCCACAGGAATGCCACAGTGAGATGCCAGGAAATTAAGTCAGATGCAGTGTGGCATTCAGGTATGGAGTCACCACGTGCTGCTTCTTAAGCCACCCACAGGTCACCTCAAAGGTTCTGTGTGTCCTTGTTGACATGAGAAGGAGAATGATTTCTGACACAATTGCTTGCTTATCTGTAGATTATTCACTTGCCATATAAGCCCACGATAGAGCAGGCTGTGAGCCCCCTGCCCAGTACCAGGGACCTTTTCTGCTTGACAACCCTTTCTGTGCCACCTGAGTGGGGTCCAGCCTTGTCATGACCCTCCTTGTCTTCTGGAGAACATTTTGGCTGCTTTGGTTTCCATGTAGGACCTAGGCACATAACCTCAGCTCTGGGGACTTGGCACACATCACTGCTCAGAAACACTGGGGGTCCAAGCACTTCAACCCTGGGGGCTTTCCTTCTGTCCCCTGGTCACGGTCACCCATCTCACCACAGACTCCAGTGACTTGTGCTTCTGCCCTTGGTCTTCGAAGTCAGGCAGATGCAGAGCCAGGACAGAAGGGTCCCTTGAAGAACCGGAACCACTGTGTGAAGGGCTGGACCATTGCTCTGCTTCTCTCTCCCGGAGACTCTGCTCTGGGAGCTGGGAGGGGCTCAGTGGTGGCCAGATCAGCTCTTGCTCTGGAAGAACTTCCTCCCTTGAGTGGCCTTGCTTTCCCCTCCAGCCACCTTTCTGAGTGCCGCATCCACCTGCTATGGCTCTGAGCAGACCAACCTCACCTCTGCTTCCTCCAGCCCTTGAGTACCTTTCTTTATCCAAGCTCAGGCAATCAGGTGCTTTCTCCAACACTGTTGCCAAGGGGAGCCCTCTTTCTTTACAACCACACAGTTCAGTTGTGAGCCTCGGGAGCCGAGAGGAAATATAGAAGAAAAGACCTCAGTCCCAATGAGTCCTTGGATTTAACGGACCCTCAGACTAATTCTGCCTGGGTCTCTTTTGTCTGGGTAGCTGAGCTAACAGCTCCCTGGTTTGATTAAACTGTATGGAGAGAGCTTTCTGTCCCTTGTCTCTTAAGCTAAGTGGAACTCACTGCCCACAAAGTAGTAGGAATCCTACTGGACAGCTGCTGGCCGTGGAAGAACAGCATGGTCTCCCTCTTCCTCCTGATCCTACAGAAGTGAATAGAGCTAGTCAGTCTCCTCTCTGTCAGTCTCTAAAGCCACGCCTTCCTCTCAGCCCTGACATCAAGCCCCATCTACAGAAGGATTCCCGCCTCTGAATCTCTCTCAATCTCTCTCTCTTTTCTTCTTTCTCTCCCCTCCCCGTCTCTGTATCATAACCTTCTCTGTTAATCATAACCATACCTCACTGACAGTAAGATCCTAAAATCCTTTTCTACATAGAAATAGCTTCTGAGTGTCTCCTGCTATCTGCCGCTGCCTTCCACTGCGTTCCCCATGAGGCCTATGCATCCATAGAAATACACCACCAGATAAAGGGTAATCCTTGCCATATCAAACCTGCATAAATTCCTAATACTCTCCAGGCTCCAGAAGGACCTGCAGGCATCTCTCCTGTGGACTCAGTGGTGTCATAGGTCCCATTGCTCTGTCTGGACCTCCAACTGTCCCCTTTTTTAGATAGATGCTGAGTTCTTGGCTTGCCCCAACTCACTGTGGTCATGTCT
Organism: Sigmodon hispidus; assembly: GCA_004025045.1. Taxonomy (NCBI): domain Eukaryota; kingdom Metazoa; phylum Chordata; class Mammalia; order Rodentia; family Cricetidae; genus Sigmodon; species Sigmodon hispidus. The sequence goes on from PVIH01005663.1 coordinate 91,074, forward strand.
GTAAGAGACTGTCGTGATTGAGAATTGATGTGGAAGGATGTGCCCGCTAAGAGCATCACCATCCCTAGGCTGTGGGGGGATGGTGGCTGCCAATGCCCATCTCCTCATGACTGTCAGTGGCTGCTGGTGTCTAAGGTGACAAAGGATGCTATGACAGAGGCTGAGGGCCTGTAAAAAAAAATTAGGCACAGCAGTGCTTACTCCAGCTGCCCCAGGTAAGAGGTTTTGCATGATGTTTATATCCAAATGTGAAGGTGCATTTGCCTTACAAGGCAAAAGGTAGGGAGAGATTGATGTTTGAACAGCTCCCAGGCTTTGGGATTGAAAACTGGGACCAAGAGTGTTTATAGGCCCCTCCCTCACTAGTATGATGTCCAGGAAGTTATGGGGACATGGACAGAAAAAGAAGTTCCTCACTCGTGAGTCTGGGTGAAGTCTCCTGCCAAGTGTAAAGAACTTCAGGTCACCTGATGTTTGTGTCTGAGGAAGTCAAGGATCTGGCTTTACCTGGGTGGAGACTCCCAAAGGATCAGGGACCTCCTCATGCCATGGACAGCACTGGGAACAGGGCTGCACTCTGCCAGTTGTAGGTGCATTTCTGATATTTACCACAACCAGATGACAGGGCTCACAAGACCTGAGGGAGAGCCACAGCCTGAGACCCCTTATAATCATTAGCAGCCCAAAATGTGAACCAAAAAAGTCTGCCTTATTCTCTCCCTGTGGATTCTTTGCTATCTTTTCCCTTTACCAGGAGTGGGGTCTGAGTCTCTGATCAGGTTTACCTAAGGCCAGTGAGTTATCTCAGCATGTGAAGGGCTTGTCTCCCAGACTGAAAACCCGCATTCAGTCTCTGGGACCGATATGGTAGGAAGAGAAGCAACAGCTGAGAAATGTCCTTCCATTTCCACACATATGTACACGCCCAAATAAATAAATAAATAAATAACCCTTTAAAAGGGAAAGAGAGAGAAAGAAGTCTTGCCCAGAGCGTTTCTGTCTCCCGCCTGGCCTTTCTCTATTGCATCCCAGGAACATAGAGAACAGGAAGTAAAAAGGATCCAAGTCACCAGGCTGTGCTCCTATCTACCAGGGTCTCTCTGTCTTAGCTATCCCGACAGAAGTTCAGGATGAGGCAGTGCACACCAGGGATCCTAGCACTTGGGAGGCTGAGGCAGAAGGGCTGAGCACTGCATAGTGAGAGAGCCCCAGGAGAGTGGGGAAGAGAGGGTCAGGCATGGAGCACCTGATACAGGCCTAGCTGGGTTTATGGAGGTGTAGGGATGATAAGACATACTTCCTCCCCTCGGGGTACCTGTCACCTGGACAGGTGAAGCACAAAGAATCTCTAGACCAGCATTCTCTGAGGTGGCCACTAGCATCCTACCTGTTAGGAAATGATGGCTGGTTGCTATGGAGCCCTGGAGGATGCACATGTACAAACAGAAAGTATGAGTGAAGGGTACAGTCTCAGCCAGGCCCATTAAGTTGATGTGAGTTATTGCTGTCAAGATTCCTGATGTCCCCCCTCAGACTCCCTGGAACTTTGCCTGGGAAAGGGGATGGTGCATTTCCAGGGCCACACCCATCAGACCCTTGAGACCATAGACTCCCAGCATGGACTCTCAACCTTTTCCAGGACACAGTGCTACTGCTGTGGTCGCTGCTCAGTGGAGAAGCTAGGCCAGGAGGCCATGGAATGAGGCAGGCCAGAGAAACCAAGAAGGCACAAAGCAGGGAGAGACTTTGATGTTTGAACAGCCCTCAGGCTTTGAGAATGAAAACTGGATCTACAGTGTTTATAGGCTGCTACAAATGGGTCATTTATAGCTGGGGGAGCAGCCAGGAAGTTGGGGTTTTATGGTCCACTAAACATCAATAACAATTAAACTCAGTTGGAGATTGCATGGCCCGTTATGAGTGCGAGACTCCAAACAAACATGAAGAAAGCTGCCCATTCCAAAGCCCTCCCAGAGAAACCCTAACTCTGCCTGGCCTTCCTCCTGTGGCAGGGGAGGAGGAGCAGCTGGCTTAGTTTACCTCCCTAAGCTTTGTTTTCCAGAGAGAGAGAGAGAGAGAGAGAGAGAGAGAGAGAGAGAGAGAGAGAGAGAGAGAGAAATTTTTATATAGGTTAAACAAAAGGTGGACCACCACAAGGTTAATTGTCTAAGTATCACAGCAGGCTGTGGTTTCCTGGGTAATGGCCTTCACTGACTCATTTGAACGGTCCTTGAAGCAGGCAGGACTCCTCACCCCCATAGTTACTGGAGAGAGAAAGGACCTTCACAGGGGGAGGGACATTTGCTGAAGGTCAGTGCACATCTGGTGACTTCATTTGTTGGGGCTGCAGTAGCTGCCGAAGAGGACTTGCCCTGTGTCCTGATACTTCAAACCCTTCTAAGAAAAAGCCTGTCCTTGTCCTTGGTCATGAGATAAGCTTACCAATTAGTAAGTCATGTGTACCACTGTACTGCTCAGGGCTCTCAGGAAGACACACAGGAGAACAGGTCATAGGCAGGTTGATGATAGATAGATAGATAGATAGATAGATAGATAGACACATGCATACATACATACATACATACATACATACACACACAGTGATACAAAGATAGATGATAGGTAGGCAGGTAGATAGGCATATAGAGATATAGATATATTCACAGATAGATACATAGAAAACAGGTAGGTAAACTGGCAGACAGGTGATAGGTACATAAACACATAGATGATAAGGGTGTAGATAATAAATAAACTGATGACAGACATAGATAGATGGATAGATGATAAATAGTTAATAGATGATAAATATGTGCTAGATAGATTGATGGCAGAAAGAAAGATAGATGATCTATACATGGATATAGTCAGACAGATGACACACAGATAGATGGGCAGATAGACGATGATGGATACATAGACAGGTAGGCAGTCTGACAGACAGCAGAGGGAGTTAGTAGGGGAATTGACTGCTAAGATCATGGAGGCTGAGAAGCTGCACAGTAAGCCATCTGTAAGCTGGGACATCGGGGGAGTAAGAAGGCTGTTCAGTGCAAACGCAAAGCTTCAGCGTAAGGAAAGCTGACGGTGTAGATCTGTCTGAGGCCAAAACCTGAGAGACTGGAAGTGTTCTGGAGTACCAAAGTAGGGAAGGAGGAATCTAAGGGAAGTCATGGAGAAGGAGGAAGACGAGAGAGGATGATGAGGAGGAGAAAGGGAAGAAAGGAGGGAGAGGAGGAGGAGGAGGAGGAGGAGGAGGGGCTTCCTTTATGTTCTATCTGGGCCCTCACCTGATTGGATGGCATTCACCACACTGGGGGAAGGCAGCTTTTCACCACTGAGTCCACAGACACATGCAAGCCTCACCTGGGAATACCTTTCTAAGGTCTGTGCTGTTGTGGCAAAGCACCTGAGACAGTAACTTTTGAAGAGCAGGAATTTGCTTCTCTCAATTCCTAGTGTTGGGAAATTGAGCTAGCACCTGGTCAGGGAGTCTCTTTATTTCCAGGATGGCACTTGGGTACTGGATCTTCCCTATCAAGGAGTGTTCCAGCCTGACATAGCGTATAGACTGAATTCACTCCTCTGCCCTTGGGGTAACGCAATTCACCCGTTTATGAGGCTCTTCCCTGCCTCCCAAAGGTCCATGAAGATGTTATGAGCACACAAATTCTGAGGATATATTCAGACTCCACCACACCAGTTCCACCAAGCAATGCGTTACCAACTAGTTGGGTAGCTCTTAATCCAGTCAAGCTAGCACTAAGGTTAAGTACCACACTAGCTCTACCATTTAACTAGTTAGCTTCATCTAAAACATACAAAAGTGTGATCCTCAGAGAAAAGGGAGGAGGGAAATGCAATATAAAATAGAAAGCGAAAGATAAACAGTAAAACCAAGTATATAAAGGCAGCCAGGGAGAGGCAATAGTTCTCATTACTTCTGAAAGTTTTGAGATGTTGCAACCAAGAATCAAGTTCTTTGGAGACTAATACACTGAGCACTTAAGAAGTAAAAATATGATTGTGAAAATAAAAATTGGGGCTGAAGAGATGGCTCAGTAGTTAAGAGCACTGACTGTTCTTCCAGAGGACCTGAGTTCAATTTCCAGCACTCACATGGTGGCTCACAACTGTCTGTAGTTCCAGTTCCCAGTTCCAGCAAACACCAAGGCAAACAAATTTTAAAAATAAGAAAAGAAAAATTAAAGGCTGGAGAGATGGCTTAAGGGTTAAGAGCACTGGCTGTTCTTCCAGAGGATCTGAGTTCAATTTCCAGCAACCACATGGTGGCTCACAACCATCTGTCATGAGATCTGGTGCCCTCTTCTGGCATACACACAGTCTGAACGCTGTATACATAATAAATAAATAAATCTTTAAAAATCATAATAAAAATTAAGCTGAAAGTCTGAAATATATAATCCCCTTGAAAGTAGGAAAAAAGAAGAGGCATGAAGGATTGGTAGAAGAGCACTGAAGGAAGTAAAGAGAACTACTGTCCGTGTTCCCTAGGGCAGAAGGACCTGGGCGTTTAACCCAAAATGTTCCCAGACTGCCCAACCCAACAAATGGAAGACATGACACAGCAGGGTGACACACTTGGGACTCAGTGATGAAGAGCAGATTCTGGAAACATTTAGAAAAAAACAAAAAATGGGGGCTGGAGAAATGGCTCAGAGGTTAAGAGCACGGACTGTTCTTCCAGAGGTCCTGAGTTCAATTCCTAGCAACCACATGGTGGCTCACAACTATCTATGATGACATCTGGTACCCTCTTCTGTATACTACATACATAATAAAAAAGAAAAAACCAAAAATGTCACCACCAAATGAACAATTCCAACTGACATCTGAAATACTGAGCCCTGGGGAGAGGGGAAGGAAACAGTCTATAAAATCATGGGGGAGAAATCACCTTCAGACTCCATCTTGTGGCCGGGAAGTTAACAGAATTTAATAGGATCTTCAGATGAGGAAGGGATAGATACATTTTCAGCTTTGCCAGGAAGTAGGCCATTTCTTTCACACGCACCTTTTCTGGTGAAGTTATGTAAGAATGTGCTCCAATAATAAAGTAAATAAACCAAAAAAAGAAGTGTGTGTGTGTGTGTGTGTGTGTGTGTGTGTGTGTGAGACATACAATCTAGGAGAGTGACTAGACAGGCCCACATGCTGGGAAATAGTCAGCCCACCTTGGAAGGAAATAGAAGAGACCAAGAGTATGTGTCTCCGGGTCAGTGGCTCCCAGAAGGTAATGATTTTGCCCTCAGAGGCATTTGATAGCTTGTCAGTTTGGGGAGTTATAGCAAAGAAAAGGAGCTGCAAAGCTGGAGAGATGGCTCAGAGGTTAAGAGCACTGGTTCTTCTTTCAGAGAACCTGAGTTCAATTCCCAGCATCCACATGGTGGCTCACAACCATCTATAATGAGACCTGGTCCTCTCTTCAGGCATATATGCAGGTGGAACACTATGCACATAACACATAAATATTTATTTATTTATTATGTATGTAGTATACAGAAGAGGGTACCAGATGTCATCATAGATGGTTGTGAGCCACCATGTGGTTGCTGGGAATTGAACTCAGGACCTCTGGAAGAAGAGCCAGTGCTCTTAACCTCTGAGCCATCTCTCCAGTTCCTACAAATAAATATTTTTTTTAAACAGAAATAAAAGAAAAGGAGTTGTAATGACATCTAGTAGGTAAAGAGGAGAGAGTTGTGTTGATAATTAGTTTGTGTTCTAACAACTAAAGCTTGGCTGAAGATCAGAGGACAGAGCTAGCTGCTAGTTAACCACAAAAGGCCAGGCAGCAGTGGCTCACACCCTTAATCCCAGCATTTGGGAGAAGGAAGCAGGAAGATCAGAATTTCAAGGCCACGCTGGGGTACAGGAGATTGATGCAGTCTAAGAGCAACAGAGCCAGGCGGTGGTGGCTCATGCATTTAATCCCAGCCCTAGGAAGGTGGGGACAGGAAGTGATGTGGCTGGGCAGAGAGAGAGGATAAAGCAGGAGACAGGAGCTTGGCTCCTTTTTGGTTGAGGAGCTGGCGAGATGAAAGGTGACTGTGGCTTCTTTCTTTGTCTCTCTGATCTCTGTTAGAGCACAAACAAAATATCACCACAGAGAGTCTCTAACTGCTTCCCCAGAGCACAGGAAAACCTCCCCATACCAACCGACTTGTCCAGTGCAAAAGAGCAAGTGCAAGAGAGAGCACAAGCCCTGTGAGAATCCACTCTCTCGTCTCTTAAAGTGTGTGTGTGTGCATGTGCATGTGCCAGTGTGTGTGTGCACACGCGTGTGCATGTGTGTGTGTGTGTGTGTGTGTGTGTGTGTGTCTAAGCCAGAGGTTCTGCTGCACCCCCACCCTGTATTTGGGGACAGGATCACTTAACCTGGAGCTCATTGGCTGGCTAGGCTGGCTGGCCAGTGAGCTTCAGGGATTCACCTGCAGTGATAGAGTTACAGACGTGTACCTCTGTGCCCGACTTTGACATAGGTCCCAGGGATCTGAACTCAGTTTTCATGCTTGTGTATCAGGCACTTTATCTACTAAGCCATCGCCACAGCCTCCACTGCCTCTTTTGTTCACAGATATATCCCCAAACTATAGTGAATCCTAGTTGGTTGAATGTGTGACTACCATGACTGACGACACTCTAGGATGGTAGAGTTAAATAAATGTCTGAGAAGCTGGGTCAGTTTAAATTTTTTCACCAAATCATAGAGGACAGGGTGTCACAATACTGGGTGGTTCAGGGTGGGTTCTGAAAGCTACATCATAGATGACAGGTTGGCATTGTCTGCAACAGGCAAATGATTGTGAGGAAGCCACCAGAAAGCATTTAGACAGCAGCTACCAGGATGAAGACTTCCCTCAGTGTCTGTTGGAGCAAGGTTCCTGGGAAGCCATTGGATTCCACATAACTGGGACCTCTCAGCTGGACATTTCATCAGCACCACATGGAGTCCAGTGAAGGGTGCAGATGAGAACTGCTAGAGCTCTGAGAACAACTAACTCCCTTAGGAGAGGGCGCCTGGATATTCCAACTAGCATCCTTGTGTCCCCAATTGTAAAATAAAGGCATAGGGGCTTCACACATTCCTCAGTGTGGCTTTGGTGCCTCCCAGAGGTGCATGGGAAATGATGCTTGGGGACAAAGTGAGCTGGGGTGATTCCGCTCTCACTGTTCTCCACCAAAGCAGGTTGTTCTTTGTTTTCTAATCCACGTGTTCCTATGACTGACATCTCTCCTGTATCTTGAGAGGCTCCCATTCACATTCAGCAATAATGTTTTGATGGCAGCAATCATTCCAAGTCTAGTGCCCATCACGTGCTAGGTGTTATGCGTAACCTCCACACCTGTTACATGTTCTCATTCTCCCCATTTTCAGACATTTAACTGTGCTTTCCACAATGTTTTGTCCAAGGCTTCCCAGCTGGCTTCCCTGTGGAACTCTAGTTCCTTTGGGCTGACTGGAACCTCTTTCTTCCAGCTTGACAAAAGCACAACACTGGCCAGGCTGTGACTTAAGCCATAGATTATCTTGGCTCTCACACAGGCTCCTCCTGGTCAGTCAAGCCCCATAGAGGCCTTAGAGTGTTGGGGGATTCGCAGACACTGCTCCCCTACCCCCCCATACACAAGCAGCAGAGATAACCTGCAAAGGGCTGGGCATGGAGACAGGTAGAGCTTGGAAAGTTGATTAAAAGCCTGGCAGGGCTGTGGGTCAGGGGCTGGCACTCTTGGCATCAATCGTTGTCACTGTAGAAAGCTGTAGTATGCCTGGCTCTATTCTGGGGCCAAATACACAGCAACGAACAACGTAGCCTTATTTCTCAAGGCTACCCAGCAAAAGACACGAAACAGGTAAGTGTCATGTTGTGCAAGTGTTAAGGTTTGGGAAGTAAAGCAGGAAGAGAAACAGGAAATGATGGAGCAAGGGCAGAGAGCTGGTGATTTCAGATGTACCAGGCCCCAAAGAAAAGCCATACAGAGAAGGCAAAGCTTGTCCTAGCCTGTGGGCAATTCTGATTATGGCCTCTAGGAGGAAGCATCTCCTCATTTAAGGATCAACGTCTATCTAAAATTGTTCCTAAAACAGGGGCATCTTAGAAGAGCACCCGAAGAGCCACTGGAGTGAATGAATACTGTTCTCTGATTTGGCAAACAGGGGTACTCATACTACAGGAACCCACTATGGCATGCTTAGGACTATGTACTGTTGGCATCACATGTTAAAATTTTTATTTTAATCTAAATCACAGTGGCATTCATTGTTTTGCTCCCATCCCCATTGGCAAGAACTGTCATTCCGCTCAGATTTTATGTAATAGATTAGTAGAGACAGAAAGCTCAAAGTGTACTTGACAGGTAGGAAGCACTTAATAAATGTCAGCCGCACCTCCGGTGCACACCCACAGAGCCTCCTTTGTGATTCTTAGTCTGTTTGCTGTGCTTTTTTTTTTTTTTTACAGTAAAGCGAGAACCGTAGAGATTTGCTGCCTGGAGTCTGATGGCAGAGTCCTAGAAGGCTGGAATTTCTCCCCAACCTGTTAAAGGCTTATTATTATTATTGTTATCATGTAGGTGACAGTGATGATTATGATGTGTGTATGGTGGGTGCACATGAGTGAGGGAGCCCAAAGAGGGCAAAGGTATCAAGTGCCTCCAGATCTCGAGTTACAGGCAATTGTGAACCACGTGACATGGGTGACTGGAACTGAACACAGATCCTCGAGAAGAGCACCAAGCCCTCTTAGCTGTTGGGCTATGTCTCCTACCCCTTTATGGATAACTCACCATATTTCCTTAGCAATTCTAAAGACACCAATGGCCAAGTGAATCCGGCCAAAGCACCCACTTTGGTTTTCATAAAGCAAACTCTCTCTAGACTACTATTTCGCTTTCTAACTTCTTAATTAATTAAGGCATATGGTTTGATAACTCTACAGATATAAAAAGGTTTGGATATCAAAACAGCTATCCCTAAGTATGTGGAAGAACGTACCAAGGGGAACAGGGGTGAGGCTGTGCCCTATGAGGCATCATCAGATTAGAATGAGGATGTCAGGCACCAGTTGCTACAGAAGCCATGATAAACTGGGAATAAACTAGAAAACTGGTCCATTGGAGGTCAGTTCAGAGAATTGATACTATCTGCTTCCTGAATGTTAGATTTGAGTGACTGATTATTGTGCATTTGCTTATAAGGCTGTCATTGGTCAGTATGAAAAATAAAGGCACTAATCATGCCACATAAAGGCCCTGTCCTAGGTAATTAACAAAACGGAGTATTAGAGTGAGTGCTGGAGAGACTGCTGGGAGGCTACAAAGCAGTGCTGCTCTTGTAGAGGATCCAGATTCGATCCCCAGCATCCACACAGTTGCTCTCAGTCACTTGTAACGCCTCTTCTGACAAATATGGCAAACAGACAAAGCAAAACATTCATAAAATAAATACAAAATAACAGATACAAAATTATAAGAAAGAGAGAATATTACCTGCTTTACCATGAACCCAGGAAAAATACACTATAATCTCTTTGTATCAGTTAGCTGCTGGTGTGTAACGAATACTCCAAAACCCATTGGCTGAAAATGACTCATTACTTAAGGAAGCCCACAGTTCTGTGGGTGGACTAAGCTGTGCTCAGTGAGGATGGTTCTTCTAGCTTCTGCTTGGCTCACTCATACGTCTGAAGTGAGTAATCAGTCATCTGGTCAGCTTTGTTTCAGGATGGGCCTGCTCTAGGCTGGGGTCATAGGAATAAGCAGCTCAGTTGAACTTACATTGTCCTGTGAGATCCACTGGGCTTCTTCACATGGTACCTGAACAGGATTCAGCGACGGACTGTGGAAGCCTCCAGGATGCCTTGATAACTACATTTAAGTTAATAATATATTAAAGATGAAAAAAGAATTAAAACAGTTCTAGAATCTGTTCCCGAGCTAAATTCTGAGTAATCTAATTCTTCTCAGCACCTGACTCTCATCCAGTCTTCCCAGACCATACCTCCAACAGAATGAAGTTCTGAATCAAAGGAAAAGATGCTGATGGCCAGCTCTAGGGTACTTCACATCTGTGAGGAATGTCCCCCTCTGCTGTATGGCTATGGAATAAGAAAAATTACTTCGTTGCGTCGTTTGGCAGGCTTCCGGGTGAATCTTCTTATTCAGTCTTTCTTCCATCCAAAGGTGCTGTGACTCTGTTCCATCTTCTCAAGATAGACGCTGATTTATTGGCCTCATGTCATATGTGTTCACAATCACTGTTTGCATTACCAATTTTATGAGTCTCTTTTATATCTAAGACATCATGAGACAAAACTCATTCTTTGCCTAAAATTAACTGCTAACTGAACAACAAAATCTATGGACACATAAATTTACATTTTTAGTTTATTGTGCACTAAAGTTACTATTGTTTGCCTGCCTAATTTAATGTGTGTGTGTGTGCATGTGTGTGTGTCCGTGCATATATGTTTGTGTATGCATGTATGTGTGTGTGTGTTCATGCATCTGTGTAATATGAAGTTTTTGGCCTGGACTTTTTGACTTAGTTTAGAGGTTTGAACTTTTTGTTTTTAGCCCTAAATAATCACACAAAGGCTGATTTTATGTTGTTTGGCCTATGGCTTGCATATTGTTAGTTAGCTCTTGCATCTTAACTTATTTATATTAATCTGTCTTGCCATGTGGCCCGTGGCTTGTTTTTTCTTTACATCTCTCTTGACTCCACCCCTATTCCCCTGTCTATGCTCCATTTTCCCCCGCCTACTTCTAATATGTCTGCCATAGGCCAAGACAGTTCCTTTATTAATGAATGATATTCATAGCATACTGAAAGACATCCCACATCATTTTCTCTTTTCTATCTAATCAAAAAGGAAACTTTTAATTTTAACATAGTAAAATTACGTATAACAAAACAGCTATTAAGCAAAAATTATAGTTATAATATCTAGTCTATTTGTATTTACCAAAATTTTAGAAAATGTTTTATTATCTACTTTATCCTTGTGAATTTAAAGTTTTATATTTAAGATATTTTTTAAAATAACTATGAAAAACTATATAACTATTTAATGTTTAACTATATCAAAGACTACAGAAGGATATATTACCTGAGTAAACAGGAAGTACAAACAACTTCTAAAATGTAGAAATGACAGAGATGACATCTGTCTATCTGGACAGTCACTCCAAGTTTTTTGTAACAGTGGAGCATCTGTCTTTAGCCTATAGGCCTATAGAACTGCTCTGCCCATTTTGGTATAGTTTGTCAGTCTCTCTTCTTTGTTTCTTGAAGGATGTCTGGCAGTTTTTTCTGCAAAGGAGGAACCTAAAGGACCATTTTGACTTGTTCTGTTAAAGTTTAGAGGTTATTTTTTTATAGGACTTGCATGTCTAGTTTATATAGCATATTGTCAAGCAGTTAATATAAGAACAATGTTTTAGTCACAAAGAAAGTAAATTTTATAGGGAGTTTCTTTAATGTCCATCATTTTCTTGCAGTAGATTGGTGCTGCTGCCAGGAGCAGACCTGTCTCACTGTCTAGAAAAGTCTAAGTTCTTAAAATATTTTAAATGCCATATTTTGTAGGCCTTTGAAATGTTTGAAGATTACCTATCTAATTGAAATATATATTTGCATATCTAAAAAAATCTTAACTAGCATGACTATAAGTTCGGTTATCATAGGTAAATATTATCTGCATTTCTTAATTTTATTTACAATTTTAAAGGAATTGTATAAACAAAATATCTCAAACAAGAGTAGAAATATATGTACAGTACAACAAAATAGACCTTAAATTTGTATCAATAAACCAAAATCTATACCAATTTAAAATATTTTGAGATTAACAGCTGTTTTTTAAATTAAAGTAAATTCAGTAATCTTTTTTAATCATTCCTATATCATATGCCCCTTTGTTTCTTAGAAAGAGATTAACTGTGACCATTAACAATTTATAATGAAAACAAACATTTATAAACATTATTTTGGGAATTTGGGCATAGCTTTTTATTATTATTTTTTGGTGACTGAGGAGTGCTGGATATCTTATGAAGGTCCTGAGCCTGGATCATTTTAGTTGGCAGCCTTGAAGCTTATGTGGCCATCTCTCCCCATTAGAGATTTTTTTTCAAGGAGTCTTTCTTGATCAAACTATATTACCCTAGAAACAATCTATAGGTTTTTATCTTTTGTGGAAATAAAAGCAGAACCTCTTTTCTAAAGCAACATATCTTCAGACACAAATTTTAAAGTCAAAATATCTTTAAATATATATATATATGTGTGTGTGTGTGTGTGTGTGTGTGCTTGTTTAACTTAGCAGGCTTTGTAAATAAATGTCTTTTGTAGTTAGCTCATTAACAGTTAAAAAATTAAAAGAGAACACAATAATAACCATAATCCAGACTCTTTGTGTATCTTCTCTCTTTCTGTGGCTTATTATAGTTTTATTACTCTATTCCTCTTTTTAAAAGAATTTTCTCTACCCTGTCTCTTTTCTCTCCCAGCCTACATATTCTTTTTCACACACTGTACCCTACTTAGAGGTGTGCATAAGCATTTGGGGAGAATTCTTACTTCTAACCTTTTTTGGAAAACAGTGTTGTCAAGGTCCTTATTTTGCTCAATCCTAGGTAAGAGAAACTCTAAAAATTTAGGACTGATTTGTCTTAAAGTCATTATAAAGTTAAACTGTTACTCCCTACTTTGACTGCTTGGGACTTAAAGGTTAAAACAAACAAACAGGTCACATGTATAAATGATACTGATGACTTACATTACACCCTAAATATAATTTAGACAATAACTCATCTCTGAGCTTCCAGCTTTGAAGATGAACGAAATGATTTAAATAGATACCCATTAAATGATTAAACTGATGATCCAAATATAAAGAAAATGAAAAACAGGGAGAGCGAAATGTTAGACTCTCAGCATGCCCTTTGTTACCTTCTGCCCCAAACAAGAAGCCAGTGCTCTTCACAAAGGCAGTTCCTAAACGCCCATTATGCCAAGACATCCAAGCCTAAAAAGAGTTTTATAAGTCATGTTTTCATATTTTAGATATAGTTTTCTTTGGTTTCATTGACCTCTAGTTATTTTTAGAAACAAAAATTTTTCTAAAATTTATAAGAAAAAAATCAAAGGAGTAAGCCTTCAAGCAAGAAAAGGAAACATAAAAGTTTAAAATGTATTTTGCTAAAAAGAAATAAAAAGTGATGTTATATTGTCATCTGGATCTTCTCTAATGTGAGTTTCTGTTTACTTTCCCAAACTGAAACCTGATGTAATAACAAAATAATAGGACAAATGAGATTGTGAGTCACAGGTAGCAGTTACAGTAATTTAAACATTAAAAAACAATCATTCCTAAAATTAAAACTAAGCACTTCTTAGAAATTTATCTCTTCCATCAAACTTTAAATTCTAGAAAAACTAAAATTAAAAGATAATAAATTATTTTCAATAGTCTAAACATTAAATAACTGTTTTATAAAATACAAAGAGCTGTAGACACAGAGGGAAACGTGATCAATCTATTTTAAATATGGCTTTTAGTTGGTTGAAATGCCCATTTCCCTCACCTTCTGCCTTTATATCCTCAGTCCATACTGTGTTCTTGGTTGTTTTCTCTGTGGGTGTAATACTCCTATAAGGAGGATAGTCACATGTAAATATTTTATGTCAGCTAAAGAGGAAGGGAGGGGAGGGGACTGGAGGATGGGTGTGAGGGGAGCGAGGGAGGGGGGAGGAGAAGGAGGGAGTAGAAGGAAGGAAGGAAGGAAGGAAGGAAAGAAGGAAGGAAGCAAGGAAGGAAGGAAGGAAGACCAGATTTGAGTCATAATAGCTGTTAAAATTTGATGTAGCCTAGGGATTTCTTCCTTAGTGACTTTACTATTTCTTGCTCTTTCTCTCTCTCTTTTGAGGACTGTGTTCCTTGTTACTCCAGCTTCATCTTTTACAGATTCTAGGACTAAGTCTTCTAGTGCCACAAGTGACTTCTACACACAGTTGAGACACTTGGTCAGCTGGAGGATCTGTAAACTGGAGTTCCCAGAAAACAAAGGCAAAATCCAAACCAAACCAAAGGTAACCACCGCACTGGCATTACAGCATCTGCAAGTGTGATTGTCTGACTAGACCTTCTGTGGTTGTGGAGACCAGGAACACTGCAGGCCCAGAGATAATGATCTTAAGCTACCTTTATCTTTCTTAACAGTCATGTTTATTTCCCACTTCTGTGTCTGACTTGACATCCTGGTGTCTATCTGACAAAAATCCTTTGGGATATAATAACAAACCACTAGTTTCCAACAGCCAAAGGCTAAGCACACCTTCAGATAGCATGGGAGGCCCCATACCTAAGTGTTCTATGCCATGATCAAAAGGAGATGGAGGCAGACTCTATATTGACATATGGTTTCAGAGGGCTAGAGTCCATCACGGTAGGTAGAGAAGGCAGAGTGTGCCATGGCTGCAAGAGCAGAAAGCTGGATGGTCACTTTTCATCTGCACACAGGAAGCTGAGGGATCTAATAGGAAGTGGAGCAAGGCCAGCCCCAGTGATACTTTCTCCAGTAAGGCACGACCAACTGAAGGCTGAGTGTGCAACTTGGACCCTTGTTGCGAGACTCCCCCAGAGACCATCAAGGAGCAGGTTTCCAGTGCAAACACACAAGGGTTTTAATGTTAGGAACATGTTCAAACTTGGACTGCAACCCCACAGTCAGATGTAGGGATAGAGGGAATGAGGTCTCAAGCTCTGGAGTAAGGGGTCTTAAAAAAACATGAAAGCAGGAATCTAAATGCCTTGGCATTTCAGAATTGGGTAAAGGAATATGGGGTAAGGCGACTCTTTGAAACCATTGGTTGAACTTTCAAGGGCGAAACCAAGTTTTGAATTTATTGGTTAAATTTTCAGAGTGAAACCAGAATTTGCTACCAGGGTATCTGCAAAGGCCATAAACCGCAGACAGGATATCTGCAGGAATATCTGGATCTCGTTACATCTTACTGCCTTGTTTCTCAATTGGCTGCTTCTAGGGTATCCATTCGAATTTTGCTCTCAAGCACATTCCTGAGATTCTTTCTGGAACTGAGCCCAGTCTAAGAAGGTGGCTCTTCCCTGAGGTGGAGTCTGTAAAGTTAACTCTAGGCCTTCACAGAATGTGTGAGTCTGCAGAGGACTTTTGCCACTCAAACTGATTCTATACCTGCTTTGCTAACACCCACAAAGCTGCGGCTCTCACCAAGGTTTTCAAAATGTCTTGACTTTATTTCTGTTGCATAAAAAAGAAATCATGAAGTAGTTACTGCATTTTAAGGGTAACCTGAAGCCATGTTCCTGGGCCATTCAGACTGTGTCCACACTGTTGTGTTTTATCATAGGGATGCTGTGGCCGATGACAGGAAGCACATCTGTATTGGACCCATAGATGACAAAGGGGCTGACCTGGGATTACTGTGGTGAGTTCCTCCTTTGTCTATGGCCAGCCTTGTGAGAACAGATATATATTCATCACAGCAATGCTGGTCATCGCAAAGCACAGTGCATACATTGACATACAGAGCCCAATATGTGATCATGTCAACAAACCACTATTACTGTTTATGTATTTACTGCACTTATCCTCGCCAGTATTTTCTAATACATTCCTTATACTAATTAAAAAGAATTATGACTGTGAAAGAGTATTTGTATTATGCTGGATGCAGCCTTTGTGTAGCCCGTGGTGATGGTGTCCCTTAATTGTATCCAGGAGCCATAGGGTTCGGCTGACCTATGCACTCTGGTTTTTTTGTAAGTGCATCCTATGATGAGTCTAGGCCTGGAGAATTCTCAGAAGCTACCCCATGGTGAGCAGCCATCTGATTACATTTGATTATTTTTTTTTCTCCTGGATGAAAGTATTTCAGAATTTCAGAGACTAGAAGTGATCCCTCCCACTATTTACACATCCAAGCAGCCATCAAAATAACAAAGACGGCATTTCATCCAGAGGCTGAGGGATAGCCCTAAGAGCCTCCTACTGCTTGAGATGTTCCCTCAGAATCTTGCCCTCGTCTGACCTTGGCAGCCTGAACATCCCCAATTATCCACTGGCCTTTTCTTTAGACTGTCTCATCCATTCTTCCAGGCTGACTCTGTCCACCACTTTTATCAGACTGCATGATTTCATTTGTCAAAGAAACCCAGCCAGACCTTTTCATTAAATGCCACTTCCTAGATATCAGTCACAGGAAGTGTAAGTATCCCTTTGATGGGATATGAGAGGCTGTCTGGTTGGATAGCAAAGGCATCCTTGCATCCTGACAACCCCTGGGGTTCAGCTGTCTTGAGCTCCACTTCTAGCTCTATAGTAGGTTCATTGCATATGAAAGAGATAAGAGGTGAGATCTTCTTCCTAGGCTGGGGGGGGGCACTGCATCCCAGTAACCATAGCAACAATGAACCACATGGCAGGTGTCTGATGTCCATCGGACATTTTCTGGTGTTAAGTGCTCTTCATCCTTCCATCCATGCCTCCCTTAGATTCTGTTCTGACTGGTGGCATTAAGAGTCTCCCAAGGGAGCAGCTCAGGCCTGTGAGACCCACAGCTGGCAGCTGACTGCATTAATTAACCTTTTATCTCCCCAGAATATTTTGCATTGCCAGGCTCAGGAGCCAAGAGAACCTCCAAGGGCAGCTAAATAGACATGGGGGTGGGGAGTTGCAGTTCACAGTTATGAACAAATAGGGCTTAATAGAAACATATTCCTGGTATACAGCAGGCACATAACAAAAACTGTGAAAAAAAATCAACAAGATGGACTTGATAGTGAAAATGGAACTCCCTCCGGGCTGCTGGAAGCCCCTAGAGAGATGATCTTGTGAGTTTCTAATTACTGAGTGCCTGCTGTGTGTAGTCGTGGGTGCTGTGGAGCCAGCCTCTAAAGATGTTAGTTTGATGAATGAATCTCCAATCCCCCGGGATGACTGAAGAGAAGACTAGATTAGCAGGACAAGCATGTAGCAAACTGTTTGGATCTAAGTTGCCTCTGGAGTCTGTCTATAGAGAGCAGCTGGAGAGGTTATGTATGTTGTGACAGAATCGTCTGTAGGCTTCAGAAACATCCATTCTGGTAGATGCTGAAAAGAATTGAAAAGAAAGCTAACTACTTTGAGCAAGGAAATGATTTTCTTCTGTATCCATGCCTTCAGAGAACTGACAGTTGGGTCTTCCTTCCCTTTCCAACCCAAACCTGGCTGCCATGCTGTGAGCTCTAGCTGCGGGGAAAGTGAAGAGAAGCAAGAGTGCTTGCTGAGGCTTCAGATCACTTCCTGTGGTGACCCAGCACCAGCTGCTGCCTGGGAGTGCTCCATTGCACAGCCCAGCCCGGCTGGGCTCCTAGATAACTGCTGACCCAGAAGACTGCTGGGCAGAAACCATCCAGCATAGCCCAACCAACCTACAGAATCAGGCTATGTAGAAAAACAACTGTTCAAAGCCAGGGAGTCACAGGGAGTGCTCTGTGCAGTGGGTAAGTGACAGATTAGGGGGAAGCAAAAGGGGTTCAGGCAATGATCACACCTGAAGCCAGGCACACAAGAGCTGCCGGCCATCTCCAGCTCTGGACTCATCAGCTGCTATGAATAAAATCCACCAAGCCCCTTCTCATAAGTGCCCAGCACATCTAGAGCCCACAAACCACTTCTGGTTCCCAGTGAACCAAACCTCCACATGAGAAACACCAAAAGCTCAGTTTTCTAGAGCTAAGACAATGGTCTTCCTGCACAAAGCTGATTTCCTCTTACTCTTAAACACACATATTCTCCACATTGTAAGCCCCCTGTCCCAGCAGCAATACCTGTCACTGTTAGTTCTCCAAAGACAGTACTTGGAGCCAGCAAACATTGAGTGTGGAGTCAGGATGGTGACAATGTTTCTAGTGGCCTGTGTCCCTTCTGAGCCTCACCATCTTCAGCCATGTAGATGGTAGGGTCCCTGCCCATTGGATCAGGTGATAACCATGAGCCATAATGCAATTCTGGAACACAGGACCTTTCAGCCAGACATCACACAGCATCAGTCACTCCTCTGCCACACCCATCTGTCCCATCTCCCTCCTTATTCCCCTCACAGTCCCTCTGCCAGCCTCTGTCTGTGCCTGTCCTTAGTGGGAAGCCACTGTGAGCCCAGAAAATGAGACATTTCTACTCCTGTGTGTGAGTGCTTGCAAAGCTTGGGGCATCTACTTCCCAGCCTCCTTCCCAGCCCTGAGGTGAGTGAGGGATGGCGTGGTGAACAAAGGGTTAGTAGTCTAATGAGGTGACCAGCTACCCAGAGTTTTAGGTCTGAGTTGAAGCCCCGGTTCATTGGGTTGATTAACACTGTGTGACTTCAGTAAGCTCCAGCCCTTCCTAAGTCCACCTGCCTGCGTGTATGTATGCATATGCACAGAGCATCTAGACAACACTGAGATTACCTACTTGCCAGGTAGTGTGTGTGTGTGTGTGTGTGTGTGTGTGTGTGTACAGACACTAGGAATGGCTCCAAACAACACTGAGGCTATCACATGCTATCGTGTGTGTGTACATGCATGTACATGCATGTGTGTGTGCACACAGGGTATCTGTGTATGTATGTGTCTGTCTGTGGGCTCTAGGGATCGTGACACACAACCCAGAGGTTATCATCTACCAGTGTGTATGTGTGTGTGGAAGACTGGGGGGAGGACTAGAATTGACCCCGTACAATCCTGATGCTATTACCTGCTAATGTGATGGGGTGTGTGTGTGTGTGTGTGTGTGTGTGTGTGTGTGTGTGTGTGTGCATAGAGCACTAGGCATGGCCCCGTACAACCCTGAGGCAATCACCTGCCAGGGCCCTCCTGGCGATGGGGGCGGGTCACATGGTGGCGAGGAGGGGGTTGTGGTTGACGCGCCTCCGGGTCAGCCTCCGCCTCTGACGTCCTTACAGCCATCCTTCCTCTCCGCGGGCTGCTTCCCCGCCCTCGGAGTCTGGAGAGCCGCTCGAACCCGGAGGGAGCGCGAGGTGCAGGAGGCTGGCGGGAGGCGGGCGAGCCGCGGGAAGCAGGCACCATGGTGCTGTCGGTGCCTGTGATCGCGCTGGGCGCCACGCTGGGCACTGCCACCAGCATCCTTGCGCTGTGCGGGGTCACTTGCCTGTGCCGGCACATGCACCCTAAGAAGGGGTTGCTTCCGCGGGACCGCGAGCCCGACCCTGAGAAGGCGAGGCCAGGTGTGCTCCAGCCGACCCAACAGGTGAGTGAGGGCCAGGTGGGATGGCCGGGTCACTCTAGGCATTGCCAGTCTGGGAGGAGGACAGCAGACCTGCAAACAGGGGTCAAGGTGGCCCTGAGGGATGGGGGAGGGACTTGAAGGAGGAGAATGAGGGCTGGGAAAGGAATGTGGGTGCGGGTGGGGGGGGGTCGTGTGCTGGGAGGAGAGGCTGTGAGCCTTGGGAAGGGATGGGGGAGCTTCAGGGTTAGGAACCTTGGAGGACACTGGATAGAAGCTTTGCAGAATCAGAGGCCAAGGGTAGTGGGGTCTGTCTGCCAAAGGCAGAGGAGAGCTTAGGGCAAACAGCTGAGAAATAACCAGAGGGGAGGTGGCACTTCCTCCCTCTGTCTCCCAGATGGACAACAGAAGCAGTAGGGATGCCCGGGTCTGAGAGCAGCCAGTGAGGAGGAGCCTGCAAGACCCCCATTCCTAGCAGCTGAACCTCAGCATCCCCGTAGATCTCTGGGGACTGGAGGGCTTTTACCCCTTCATCTGTGGCCTCCAGAGCCCCTTGAGCTGAAAATGGACTATGTGCTGTGTATCCCAGGCAGGAATGGCAGCAGGGTCTAGAAAGTCTGGGGGAAGAACCTTCTCCATGATCTGTGACCTCCAGAATGCTCATCTGATGGAGAATAGCGCTCCCTGGAGAGCCTAAGGAAGGCTGGCCCTGGGTCAGGGATGCATCACTCCCCTGATTTTAGCCACCTGGGGACATCTTGCTCAGAGCCAATCGGCCTTTTCCTAGTAAATTAATTATTCAGAAGCCCCCCAGGTCCCAGAGTGGAGCCTGTGCCATTCATTGGTCATTGTAGTGAGAGGAAAGGGAAATGGCTGCTGTCCTTGAGGCACTTAGAATCCCACACAAGTGACATTGTCACTGGTAAACAGGATCTGGTGAGCTGTGGGACATCAGCCTGAAACGATCGGGAATTGGGAGCAGTGGGCTCTCCAGCAGTGAGGGTGTGGCTGGCTGCCTTTCCTTCCCATCTGGCGTGGCTGAGAGACACCTGAGGGACAGATGGCCATTCTGCTGCCTTTCAGGGGTGGCCCTCCAGCCCTGCTCCTAACTGGGGAGCATTTAGCGTAAACAGCCTCCAGACTCCCTTCTGAATGTCCTACTGACCCCCAGTAGCCCACACAATGCTGATCATCTGCCAAAGGCCAGCCAGGCTATTTCTTAGCAACTTAAAACCCTCCGAACACCCCATTAGAGTAAGTTGCAGTAAAGCAGCTACAGCTTAGTCACCACCACACTGCCTTACTGCTAAGACCTTTACATATTTGTGCTTTCAGCAGCCCAACAGGTACAAGGGAATAGCCCAACTCACAAATTAGGAAACACAAATTCAGAGAGGGCAAGTGACTGGCTCAAGGCCACACAGTTTTTGAGCCTAGCTGTCCCTGAGCTGGTCTAATTTTAGTCCTCACTTGTGGCCCCTCCAGCCACCCCCTGTCTGGAAGGTGCCTGCCTCTCCATCCAAGCTCAACCCCGTGGCTCCAGCAGTCTTTGCCTCTCTGGCCTGGTGATTATTCTCCTTGCCCCCCCCTCACCCCCCCCCCCGCCCATTTTCTGCACAGATGGCTTCTCCTCAGCCTTTAGAGCTTCTCTTGTTCGCTTCCGAAGAAGGATTTTACTTACTGGCGCATGAAACAAACATCCCTATGACCGTGTCCAACATCGTTCCTTCTAAAGCTGTTTATAGCGCTCGCTACACTGGCTGTCATTCATATTAGCCACCTGCATAATATTTATTCCCAGTACCTGGAAACTGGCATTGGTACAATGAGAAACTACTGGCAAACAAAGGCACCCAGCCTTCTGTTCCAAGGGGCTGAGTATTTGCAGGCCAGCGCCAGTTCTCCGGAGGCTCAGTGATATCTGCCCATAAATATCTGTTGATATGTGATGCTTACCCATATATATTTCTTTTCCTGGCTCCCCAATGCCATGGAATTTGACAACAGAGGCTAATTGTATAGGTGTGAGAACCCAAGGTGTTTTGGTGGCCACTGTGTTCTGATTCAGCCGCTGACCCAGATAAAGTAACAAGCAAACACAACGTAGCTGAATTCAAGGAAGCCAAGGAGACAGGCACAGGGCGGGAGATGGCTGAGGGACAGTCAGCAAGGCTCACTGAAACACGTTTCTCAAAGAGAGGATGAGGTGCTGGAGGAGGGAGGGCACTGTCTGTTTCTGTCTCTGACAGAGGTCTTTTGGGTAGTTGTATCCTGCTAAGGTCTCTGATGTTAGTAGGGTGTAGCACCCCTGCCTTGTGCTTCCAAACCTCATTGGCTGTATTGCTGGCAAATGCCTTTGGGGTCATAGGGCAGGCCTGGGAATCTAGTGTATGCCTCAAATGGGTAAAGAAAAGGGAGGTTTGAATTGAAAAAGATCTTGGAGGTCTTCTGAGGGGTTAAACATCTGCCAAGAGGCTGCAGATGGAATTTAAGGGGGTCATGGTCTTGAGTAGGGAGGAAAAGATGGCTTTTTGCATCATTAACTCAAACTGAAACTTGGCATTTTCTATAAATGTGACTCTAAACAAGAAAGCACGGGAGTGTTCCTGATCCCTGAGATGGTTTCCTCAAGGACAATCATAGCTTTTCTGAAGTATGATGCTAGGGTTGCAAACACTTCCCATGTCATTCACACACATCCCCATTCTAAGTTATGGTGTTTATTAAAGCCCCTGATTCATCCTGTGATTTACTACGTTAATAAAAGACTGCACGTTCCTGGATATATGCTATTGACTATTCCTTTACAGCCTATATACTTTACTTTTTGCTTTTTAAGCATCCTGGAGACATATCTGAGTGCTTCTATAGACAAGGAAGAGATCAGGGCACAAATGATCAGGAGCTCCTGCTGAGGGCCAGGCTGCAGAGGGTGAAATCTCTCTCTAGCATCCCCTCTAGTGCCCTGCTGGCTTTAGGTCATGGGTCACAGTGCTTTGCCATAGAGCTAGATTCAGGTTCTTTTGTGCCATCTACTTGGACAATGCCCCCCCTCATTTGTGTTCAGTCTTTGGGGGATGCAGAGAATTCAGTTTTTCGACACACGTCATTCCACTCATGGTCTGGTGAGATCCCTGGGACCACCTCAGTCCACCCTAGTGACCACTGGCTTGAAGCATAGTCAGGGAGGTGTCCTAGGGGAGGGGGTCATTCTCTCTTCTTCATAACTGTCTCTATATTTATTTGTAAGCAGCCTTCAGGAACACCCCCCCCCCCGCCTTCTTCCCTGGGTTTCCTCTTCTTGGAGTTCAGGTTACAGCTTTCTCTTTTGGTTTTTCTGGGTGAGCAGAGAAGCTGTGTTCCCCATTGAGCATTCTGAGGTCATCTCCTAGCATGACCATAAGAGTCAAAGAAGCTTTAATTTAGGATTCTGTTTCCCCTTTCATGGCCTTTACCTGTCTCTGATCTTAAGTGAATCTTCTCAAATACCCTTCAGGTTCCCAGGGACCTGGTGCTGTCCTCTTCACAGGCAACACATAGGCAGAGACTTCAGTAAACTTGCCTGTCTTCAACACTAGTTGAAGCCCCCAGGTCACTCAGTTCTTTCCTCCCAACAGAACTGAAATGATGGCTTTCAACTGAAGCTTAGTTTAAAGTTTCTATGGGATGAATAAATGCTGAATTTATGTCAAATGATATATGCATAGTCGAGTCCTATCCTCCCCAACAGAATGTGTCCTTGTATCATGTCCTTCACAGTGTCTGCTGGAAAGCAGGGTACGTGATTACCTGGGATGTGTATAGTGAATGAAAACACCTTGTATTCAATATGGACTGGGAGGGATAAGTACACACTTACAGGAGACCTGCGGCCAGGCTTGATGCATGCATGATGCTACACTGCATGGGCCAGGCTTGATGCATGCATGATGCTACACTGCATGACATGTAAGGGACAGGGTGCATACGGCTGATCAGGAAGGGGAGACTCTAGACTTTGATCTCCACTCTGCCTCTGGATCTAAGTGCTAGCTACCCGATTTATTTCCTTTACGAATTCACCCAGCCTTAAGGTTATGGTTTGTGTGCTTTCCTGTCAGTGACTGTGTATCAACATGGTTCCTACTAAGCCATCTCATTGTGACTTCATGTTTGTGAACATTATGAGGATCAGGCCAGTACTCTCATGATGGCGGCTTTTAGGCCAGGCGTCCTCCTGTACATGGTCCATCATAAGCATCCTCCTGGCTCTATCCATTTGCTGCTGTTTCTCCATCTACAACACAAAAGACTCACTCCAGGAACTGAGGTCTCGGTGCCATCAATGGGGTCCTCAGACCCTTTCATTGTTATCCTTCCCATAACTTCAGAGCAGTACCCCCAGGCTGCTTGTCTTCATTATACCCACAAATGAGATGGGCCAGGCACAGCTGTTGCACCACAAATTAATCACATCATTCATTAAAGGTTAATGAGTGCATCCTAGGCATAGCATAAAGTGAAAGGCAAACATGCTTCTCCTGAGGAGACAGAAAGTAGTCAGCAATTGCCACAGAGCATATATTGCATAATGGGTAACATTCAGGAGCCATGAGAAATCCTAAGGAGAAGCCACCCACATCTTTCTCTGAACATTCCCCTTTGCACTTTGTGTGTGTGTGTGTGTGTATGTGTGTGTGTGACTATTAATGACTGGAGGGCCTGTGAATTGCTCACCCCACTTCTGGAACTGATTGAACTCTAATGCTTTAAGGGCTGTCCTCCATGGACTTTCAGCTTTTTACTTATTACTGTTGTTATTAGTTGTTGGTGAGGGCAGAGAGAGGCTTGAACCCAAGGCTTCCTACATGCTAAGTACATGTACCCCAGCCCATTCTTTAGCTTTTTAAAGTATCCATCCCCCAAATTTCTGTTAGTAAAACACCTTCTTTCTGTACAACAACAATGAAAGACCCATTTCCACAGAGTAATAAACATCAGGACTGGCTCTGCCATGTACATGTGTTCTTTATATGCACAAGACACTTGCATTTTACAGGTGAGAAATGTGAATCCAGAGAGCTTAAGTGACATATTCATAGGCAGAGCTAGGACCCACACTTAGGAAACAGGGCTCTGGAGCTGCATTTTTGATCACTTGGCTAGAGCTTAGTAAGAAAGCGCTAGTCAAAATTTTATTCAGGCCACTGTTTCCCAGACAGGTGAACAGGTCTCTGTGAATCTTCGTCTTTGAAGGTCAGCTTCCAAAACATCCCCTAATGTTTGGGGTTAGTCTCTGCTTTGTACATCCATCAGCTCCAGGCACAGGGTACAGCCCAGGGCCCTCCAGAGAGATTTTAAACAGTAAACATGTTTGGGCTGGTTGCTTAGCAACAACAAAGACAGTATAAATTTTTCATCACGAGATTAGCATAGATTATTTCAGGGAGATGTGCACACAGCCCCAGGAAGTGCTAAGCCCTTCCAAGTATTCACGTAGTGAATATCTGTATCCGGACCCATCAGTCACTTCCCCCTGGCAGGTTCTGACCTATCACATTACTGGTTCCTCCTCCAGTTTCTCTTTTTGGTATGGCATATAGATTAGTTAGAGTCATGATTAGTGTTAGTTATCAGTTTGACAGGATTTTGAGTCACCTGGGAGATGGACCTCTGGCTATGTCTATGGGAACTGTTTTGATTATGCTAATCGTGGAAAGACCTGTTCACTGTAGGTGGCGATATTCCCTGCTGAGATCCCAGACTCAGCAGGATGCATGGAAAGGGGGAGTTGAGCAGCAGTGTGCATTCACTGCACACCGCTTTCCTGATATAAATGTGATGTGATCACTTCCTGCTGCCTTGACCTCCCTGCCATCCCGTGAACTGTGAGCCAAAGGACGGCCTTTCCCCCTTAAATTGTTTCTGCAAGGTATTTTTATTAAAACAACAGGAAAAGTAGCTAAGAGTCAGATTCATGACTTACCCCTAGTGGAGCCCAGGCAGAAAACACTGCTGCTCCCTGCTCAGGGTTTAGATGCTGAACAGGTAATCAGTGACTGGGGATGCAGACAGTCTCAGTGCGGGAGGGGGGAGCCAAAGAACCAAGCAGGGCTTGAGGCAGAGAGGATGGCAAGCGGAGACTACAGGTGAGGACCCAGAGGACAAGGGAGGACACAGGCTGCCTCTGAGTCACGCCAAGGGACTATCAGAATGCACAGGCATGAGCCCTTTCCTGGGCACCTGCTCTAGATGACAGCGGCCTTGAGGCCGAGGCTCCCTCATGGCTACTGTGAGGACGGCCATTCTGCATGGTCCTCTACCAGAGGGTAACAGCAGTTCACCCCCCTCGGCCATCCTGCCTCTGTGTTCAGAACCCACAGAGATTATTGTTTGCCAGCCTGGGGAAGCCTGATTTGAGGATGAGAAGAAGAGCTTCATAGAAGCCAAGTTGTTTGCTTTTATATGTGTACTGTGTGTGCGTGAGTACACGTGCACCATATGCTTGCATGCGAGTGTCTGCAGAAGTCAGAAGCTGAACTACCGTGTGAGTCTAGAAACCAAACCCAAGTCCTCCTCAAGGACAAGTGTTAGTAACCACCGAGCCTTCTCTCTAGCCCCAGTGAGCTGAGTTTAACAACTGAAGAATTCTCTGCATGGCCATCAGAAGCAGCACCCCAGAACACACAAAATATCCCACAGCCAGGTTATAGGAACTAATATGTCAGAAGAGGAGAATAAAAACAGACAGAAGGAAGAGACTTGTTCCTCCCTCCCTTCCTACCTCCCCCTCCCTCCCTCCTTCTCTCCATTTCTCCTGCTATCTCTCTATCCCTCCTCCTCCTTCTGAGAGCTAGGGGGTTAACAGAGTCTCACTGTTCAAACTATATAGCTCAGGCTAGTCTGGAACTTACTAAGTTGACCAAGTTGGCCTGGAACTTAGAGATCCTCCTGCCTTGCCTCCCAAGAGCTGGAATTACAGGTATGCACTCCCACACTGACCCTCTGTTCCTTTTCTTACCTCGTTAATCTACATTTATTGAGCACAAACTGTGTGTCAGGCTCAGTGCTGGGGAATCAGTATACAGTTGTGACTGCCCCTTTAGCAGTGACACAGTGACCTATTCTCTATCTCCATGAAGCATATGGTACTCTGGGAAGGATCAGAGTCATCAGAAGGTTCAGTGTGTGTGAAGCGAAGAGATCTGTGGTCAGAATCGGAGAAGCTCAGGCAAGCGGCCCATTGCACCCATGGTCAAGTTCATCCTGTCATCCATGCTCAGTAAGTTCTAATGCCTCTGTGGAGTGCATATAGATTCTATTTAGTTCCAATGTGGTTTTGTATTAGGGTAAAATTCACACACCAAACTAACCATTTTAAAGAGCATGAATCAGTGCCATTTAGTACATTCACATTGTTAAGCAACTGCCACCCCCACCAAGTTCCAGAACATTTTCATCTCCTCAGCAGAAAACCCTGTATCCATTGAGCAGTCAGCCTCTGTCCTTCTTCCCCCCAAGCTCTGGTAACCACCCATCTGGTGTCTGTCTCCATGGATTTGCCTGTTCTGGACATTTCGTATAAATAGAATCATTTAACAAGTGACCTTCTGTGCCTGGCGTCTTGCAGCTTTAAAAACGAGGTTTGCTTTAGTATGTGTATGGGTGTGTGTCCCTGGGTCAGATGGTGATGAGCTGTCTGGTGTGGGTGCTGTGAGCCCTGCTTTGGTCATCTGCAGGGCAGCAGATGCTACTAAGTGCTGAACCAGCTCTCCAGCCCGTCACTTGGGACATTTCTAAGGTGCTGTCCTTTCATTGCCTTTGCTGCCCAGGCTATTCCAATGCTATATGCTTTAGTTTCTACCTTCAGCTCTTTCGAGTACAAAATGTATATGGGAGTTGAATTTCCAGGTCATATGGCAACTCTATTTTTAATTTTGGAGGATCAGCCAAAATGCCTTCCATGGACACTGCCAGTTTCTATCCCCCCAGCCATAGACTTTGGGTATTAGAACTGATTCCCTCCCTCCCTCCCTCTCCCCTCCCTCCCTCCCTCTCCCCTCCCTTCCT
Organism: Sigmodon hispidus; assembly: GCA_004025045.1. NCBI lineage: Eukaryota > Metazoa > Chordata > Mammalia > Rodentia > Cricetidae > Sigmodon > Sigmodon hispidus. The sequence continues at coordinate 118,392 of PVIH01005663.1, forward strand.
CTCCTGCTCCACCTCTTCCCCCTTCTCCCCTTCTTCTTCTGAGATATCCATTCTGTGTGAAGTTGTGCTGGAAGTAAACTGTACCCCCCCCACACACACACCCTGCCCAGGCTCACATGGTGCTGCTTTGGAAGGCTAAGGAAGTGGAGCTTTGCCAGAGGAAGTGGGTTACTAGGGGTTGGCTTTGGGGATTTACAGCCTGACCCCATTTCCTGTCTGCTTTCTGTTTCCTGATTGCAGAAAGAACCTGACCAAGTGCCTCACCTCACCCTGCCATTCCCACATGCTTGCTGTGTCCCCTAAAACTGTGAGCCATAACAAATCCTTTTTCCCTTGGGCTATTTCCTGTCAGGATTGGTCACAGCTGCAAGAGAAGGAACTAATACATAGTGTGTCTCATGTCAGGAATTTCTAAGCCTTTTGTGGAAACACTTAAAGTTATTCTTATGCATTTATTCTGATTTACATCTCTAAATTCTTTAACTGGTTTTTGACAGCCAGTTGCTGCTGCATGAATGTTTCTTAAAATGGACCCACACAGGTACACCTGAGACAGGTGAGTCTCAGAAGAGGTGGCGTGTGACAAAGAAGTCTGTACCTGCCAGACTAACCCTAACCCTAAAACCTAACCCTAACACTAACCCAAACACTAACCCTAACCCTAGCCCTAACCCTAACCCTAACTCTAACCTGTTGCATGTTGTTGTATGTGGTTTCTGGCCCGAACTTTCCAGGCCTGGACCAGAGGTTTAACCAACAGTCTGGCAGTCCAACAGACCCACAGAAACAACTGAAGTCCCACAGAAATACACAGATGCTTTCATTAATTTTACACTGATTGACCTAGGGCCCAGGCATATAACTTGCTAACTCCTTCATCTTAACCCATCTTGTTCAGCCATGCGGCTCGATACCTCTTCTCAGAGCAGCATTTCAGCTTCTTTCCTTTGCGTCTGCTGCCCTCTCATCCTTGTGCCTCTGTCTGTGGTGTGTCTGCTCTGCTCTGAGATTTTCCCAGTCTGGTAGCTCCACCCACACTTCCTGTCTGCCTTCAGCCAATCAGCATTTTTATTAAACCCATAGGCGGGACAAACATTTACAACATTAGCAGCGTAATTTCACTGCAGCCTGTTGTCACGGACCTCCCCCTCATTCCCCGACACTACCAAGCTTTATCCCCTCATGGCTCCCAAGATGCTTTACCCAGACCCTTGGGTAAAGGTGTCCTCTAAGCTCAACTTCATTTTGTATATAGTTTCCTTATGTCTTGATGCTGACAGGTCAGAATGACGTCAGGAGGAGCATCCACAGTGGGGCTGGTGTGGCATGCATGTAAGGCTTCCCTCTACAGTTTTCAGTAAGTGCTAACAATTCCTTGGCTAAAAGACCTTCATGTCTTTACAGTACAGAAAAGTCTTGGATGATTTTCACACAGCACTGAAGGGGAATTACAGAGATATTTGGAGAGGTTGGTTGGGGTTTTATGGTGGATAAGAAATGTATTATGATTTTTTCCATTAAAATGATGGAGTGTTGCCTTCTAAAACTTACTGTACGGGAACAGGTCAAGATCAAGCCATGAGTTGCACTTACACATGTGAGTGTGAATGAACCAAAGCAGGGAAAGGCCCTGTGGGAATTCTGTGTGATTAAGTCCACCTGGCAAAGACTCAGGGCATTTTGATGTATTTCATTGATTTTTTTCTTTACCCTCACTTCTGCTCATTAAAGCCAAAGTGTGCTTTACTTTCTTAGAAACAGGCACAGAGCTTTGCTTAGCAAGATGTGAGGAAGGCTGAGTGAGTGAATGGATTGAGGACTGGACGGGTGATGGATGAACAGCTGCCTGCAGCCACAGCACATTCACAGCATGGGCACAGGGAGGCAGGCTGGCTCCAGGCTTACTGGGAAATCTCTAAATTTACCTTTTTGTTCAACAGGAAGCAGTGAGAGGTGTGGAGTATGAGCAGTCTCATTCCAGCTTGATTTCCCTCCCTTCAGGCCTTCATTTACTTGGTTAGCATAGGACAAAATAAAAATCTTGACCTGTGGCATGAAGAGCCATCTCTGTCAGTAATGCGCTGTGCACGCATAATAACCTATGTTCAAATCATTGGTACCAGGGAGCCACAGAACCAGATATCAACCTCTGATCTTGTGTGCACCATGCACACAAGAACAAGTGAATTTGCACACACACGAACGTGTGCACTCACACACTTGTGAGGACAAGGCTCCAATACCCAGGAAGTTCATATTGTGCCTGACAAAGGGTCCAAACCTCTTAGGGTGGCTGTGCTGCTAAGACATCATAGAGAGGATGGGGAAGCGCTGAGGAAGAGAGAAAAGTATGTTTGTTCATATGTGCGTGCATATGTGTGTGTGATGTGTGTGTATGTGTGTGGTGTGGTTTGTATGTGTGTGGTGTGGTGTGTGTGTGTGTGGTATGTGTGTATGTGTGTGTGTATGTGTGTGGTGTGGTTTGTGTGTATGTGGTGTGGTTTGTGTGTGTGTGGTATGTGTGTATGTGATGTGTGTGTATGTGTGTGGTGTGGTTTGTGTGTGTGTGGTGTGGTTTGTATGTGTGTGGTGTGGTTTGTATGTGTGTGGTGTGGTTTGTGTGTGTGTAGTATGTGTGTATGTGTGTGTGTATGTGTGTGGTGTGGTTTGTGTGT
>PVIH01005664.1:0-52426 GCA_004025045.1 Sigmodon hispidus
TCTATTCCTATTATTCTCAAATTAGGTCTTTTCATGGTGTCCCAGATTTCCTGAACATTTTGAGTTATGGCTTTTTTAGTTTTACTATTTTCTTTGACTGATATATCTATTTGAGCTACTGAGTTTTCCACTTCAGAGATTCTATCTTCCATCTCTTGAACTCTGTTTGTTATGCTTGTATCTGTGGTTCCAGCTTTTTCCTTCAGGTTTTCTATTTCCATCTTTGCCTCATTTTGTGCCTTTTTTATTGCTTCTGTTTCAGCTTTTAGTTCCTGGCATGTTTCTTTCATAGATTTGTTCATCTCTTCCAATTTTTTGTTTGTATTTTCTTCTATTTCTTTAAGGCTTTTTTTCATATCTTCTTTTAGAGCTTCGATGATCATCAAAAAGGAATTTTTGGTGTTGCTTCCTTCTGTTTTCTCTTCATTGCTCAGTTCAGGTCTTGTATTTGTAAGATCGCCACTCTTTTCTGGAGTTACCATGTTGTCCTTTGTATTATTATGTAATTTCTTGCACTGACGTTTGCCCATGACTTCAGTGGTTCACGATTAGATGGGTCCTGGTCAGTTGTGGCACTTGGGTTTGTGTGCCTCCTGTCACCTCTCTGGTCAGGGTTTGATTCTGTCTTTTAGAGACCCCTGTAGTTGTTGGTTCGCTCAGTTCAAGGTCGTGGTGGGTAGTCGTGCAGATTCCCTCAGCAGGAGCTGTGGGTGTGGCCAGGGCCAGAGTTCAGCTGCCCCTGCTCCAGAGTGTGCTGGGACTCCGCAGAGAGCACCCAGTCCCAGTAGCAGAACCGGAAGCAATGGGAGCTCAACTCTCCCTCCCAGGCCAGGATACAGGTGCTGAGGCCTGCCGATCCCTCCTCACCTCTGGTCGGGGTCCGAATCTGCCCCTCAGAGACCCCTGAAGTTGGTTCGCTCAGATCGCTCAGTTCGAGGTCCAGTCATGATCTTTAAAACCAAAAGTAAAAACATTCGTCTTCATTAGAGAATGAATATTAGAATTTAATGCCTAACGTATGTGAGAGCTTGGGGGAAAACATATTCTAGCACATATGAATCATAACCAGATACACTCTTGAAAAAATTAAACCAGAATCTCTAAGGAAATGAAATCAGTACAGATAACCTGAGAATTGGGAGAAAAAGTAAAGTCTGTAACTGAAAGCACATGACTTTGTTCCTAACAATGGCTTCCTACCTTCCCATCAAGATCCCCCTCTACACACAGACACATCTCAGTACTTTACACATCAACTCTAAGTCTAGGCTCCTTTGATTCTGCTGTGGTTCCTTAGCATAACGGATCGAGATTGATACTCAACTCACCTTACACAGTAGACACTCTAGTTCTAATTCATCCCATCTGTGGGTTGGTTCTATATGCTTTTAGTATAAAATTCCTGAGCCAGAGTGGTGACAAACCAGCTCTATAATCATTTGTTCTTACAAAAATTGTAATGGCTCTAGGCTTAAATACCCTCCAGTACAAAATGAAGGAAAAGCAATAAAAATGTAGAGTTGTTAAGGAACATAAATAAGCTGATATATTGACAGCTGAGTGTAATATATATAATATATGTGTATAGAATAATAATAATGTATAATATATAATACGTAATCAGCAAGTTGACCAGTAAGTGCCAACCACCACCATATGTATCATGTACAATGTGGCTCACACTCTCAGGAAACACAGTTCATCATGGCAGGGAGGGTGTAGTGGAGCCCCATGGTCCACAGTGGCCTGAGCTTGTAGCTGCCACTTCTTATTTTAGCAAATTGAAAAACAGACCGCAGAATCTGAAGCAGAGCTTCCGAGTGCTGCCTCTAGTGGCCCACATCCACAGGCTCAACACATGGCACAAAGGTTTCAGGCACGGCCTGAGGACCATACACATGAGCCTATGGGAGGCATTTCAGATTCAGACCTTCATGTAGAACTTTCTAGTTCTTAACTCCTCACCTCCCAGTCAAACCCTATACAGCAGAAGTCACTGGGAATGTGCCTTAAAGAAACATCTTGACAGAGGCTGCTGCCTGGGAAAAACTCAGCTATGTGTTTTGCCTAAGATCCTTACTCTTAGAGTCTCTATTTGTAAACAAAACATCAAACCCACACACACACTGTTCTCTGAGTGATTGGCACCACAAATGATCTAGCCTTTTAAATAAAAAATGTTACACTTAGCTGTTACAACTTGCCTATATAGACCCATCAGTTCATCTGAACATATATCCCAGCTGGATCTTTCATATAGCATGTAACATAACCTATATATTTTGATGTCAAGATATTGCTTCCTCACTGAAGTTTTGCATCCATTATCTAACATTTTCATTATTCTAGTATAAAAAATTTATTTTTTTATAATTTTTTTATTTCAGGTATTTAGTCATAATGATAGAAAGATGGCTGACAGTCTCAGCTAGAATGAGTAAGATGAGTTGGCTCTGCTCTGTGTCTTTCATTCCCTATCAGGCTACTGAAGAAGTGTGTTCTCAGGGGTGTAATACAATGAGTATAAACTCATAAGTGCTTTGCAGGACTCTCTTTGGTAATATCCCACTGGCCAAAGCAGGTCCTGGGGTTGAACAGATTTGGAGTGGGGGAACATAGTGAAGAGTGCTGACAGTGACCATAGGTATGACACACATACACTGTTAATTCTGCCTTCCCTTTTCCAGTGTTCCTCCTTATTATCTATGTGGTGATTCAGATTACCAAGTCAGAATCATATAAGAAGACAAGATGCTGTGCATATCGATGCAGATGGAATATACTCAGGATTTGGTTTGCTCTTTTTATTAAAGGGAATCTGCACTTTTCTTTCTCCTACTGGGCAGAAAGCAGACTCATTTTTAATAATGGATATATGAACATTTCTTGTCATAATCTCTAGAATAGCTCTTAATTCCTACTGGGAGCAGTCTTCATCCCATGGTATTATGGTATTCTCAACAAATGAATTTAACATTCAAGAAATAATGCTAAAATAACTACTTATTACAGTTAAATGCTTTTCTGGTAAAACCCACAAAATATGAAATAAGCTTTCTTACTGGAGGTAGACTCTAGGGAGATTTCCTGTTTTAGGAATTTGATATCGTTCATTATTTTCACTTCAAAAAAAAAGCATACCACTGTATTTTTCCTGTCTTGATATGTTAACTAAGGGACCATTGGTAATTCCATTTCTTAAGGAAATGGAATAAAATTATTTTCAACTGCATAAAACTTCTCATGTGACATCTTAAAGGGAAATGTGATGTCTGTCCCTCTGCTATCAGCTGTGACTTCATGGAAGGGTTCCCAAGAAATACCAATGATTTCATAAAGGGCAAAAGTCATCACTCTGTTATCAAGGTGGCCCTGGACATCACTCAGATTCTGCATGGAGGAATCTTGTGTTGATGAGAAAGTTGGGGTCGTTGTCTACCCTTGCTGAAAGTTGCTTTGAGCCGATTATTTGGGCTGGATACTGTTATATGGATAATTCCTCATAGGCATGTGAGGACCAAGCCAATAGACATGTGTAACGGTGAGACTATGATGCTGTGTAGAGCTTGACCTTCCCACTGCTGTACCACTGACGTCACACTCCTGCTCAGGGTTAGGACTTCAGGCTCAGAGCTTGTTGTCAGCATTTTAACTAGATCATCTATAAGCTCTGGAAAGGATCCTAAAATCTGAGATTATTTTTGTGAATTTAGGATTACTAATAGATAAAATGAAAATGTGTTTCTTATATCTAGTTATGCTGAATGCATGCAAAGTCACTGTGATTTTTTTTTTACATCAGTCCTACTTCATCAGCACTCACTCTACATTATAATTCATAGTTTCGGGTCATTTTCTCTTTATCATCATCTCAAGTCCCATAGAAATCACTTAACCAGAAAAAGCAAGGAAGAGGGGAGGGGAGAGGAGAGAGAGGAAGGGGTGAGGAAGAGAAAAGAGAAGTAACTAAATCTTGACTTATATGTTGAAATTTTCTGTAAATATCTCTCAGTAAAGCCGTGGTGTGTCTGAATGACAAGAAACAGAAGAGGAAGGTGGGAGGGCCTGTGGCATTTCATCTTGAGAGGAGGAGGAGGAGGAGAAGGAGGGTGGAAATTCAGTGTTTTGCTGGCATGAGACCCGGGCTTTCAGTGAGAAAGGGACCAGAGACTGAAATGACTTTGGCTTTCATGGAAATTATTATTTGACTTTGATCTTGAGAGAATGTCATTGAGCCAAGTTCTGATGTTTATGTTTGGGGGAGGGAGTGGAGGTTGTGGGGAGCGGTGAGAAAAGCCAAATGCACTTCATTCTGAGGACACAAGTGGTGGTGGTGGTGGGCTCGTGTGTGTGTGTGTGTGTGTGTGTGTGTGTGTGTGTGTGTGTGTGTGTGGTGGGAGATGTAAAGCACAGGGAATTCCCTTTTGCCCTCAGGAATTCAGGTTAAAAACAGAAGTCTTAGAGAAGATGAAAGATGGCTGTTTTAAATTCCCTCAGTTCCGTGCTGGTTATAAACACAGAAAGAAAATGGGATTGAAGAAGGTCTGGGGAAAGAGGCCCTGTAAACCATTTATTATCATATTTGTGGCTTCTAGGGGATGACTTTAAAGCCATCTTTTAAGACATTGCTTACATGAAGTAATTGAATTTAATTTTAAATTAAATTTTAAAAACTATCTGAAGTATTTTTCTCCCTGCAGTCTATTTTCCATTTTCTTCTTTGATTTTCTTGCTAAGAAGACTATGTACATTTAAATATGTTTATGAAGGGCATTTGAAGAGTTCTATCAATTAGGTTATAAAAAAACAGTATTGAGGAAAAAAAGCAGGGCCTTGTTATGGCAGGAAGGCTCGCCAGTGTCCTGCTTCTGCGTGGTCATAGCCTGCTGTAGGATGCATCTTGGACTTCTCTGAAGCATAGTTGGAATATACATATTATATATACTGCCATTCTAGTTCTATAAATTTGTATTATAATTCATCTTGAGGTAATTATAAAACAAGGTTAATATAAAGTACAGCATCTGCCAATCTCAAGTCAATAAACAAATTAACTACTGCAAACTCCAACTTGCTGATTTATAAAAAAAGAAATTATATTGCCTATCATACTAAGCTTGTGAAGTCTGTATGATAAAGGGTATGCAAAGAACCTTGCATGGTGCCCAGAGCTTAGGAATTGCCCCATGGATGGAGAAGAACAAGAAAGGCTGTAGTGGCCCAGAATCAGATCCTTCTCTGTGTCCCACATGACTCACTGTGGCTGTTGTATCTGCTCATTCTGTCCCATGCCACACCCTACGATGTCTTAGATAAACATCTATGTGTAGTTCAGTTGAAAAAATGAGACAGGCTATGGAACTTACTTATTGCCACAGGCTAGGAAAAAGTATCGTCTTTGTACTTTCTTTAGTCAGCCTGGAAGCTGACACTTTCCCTGAAATATGTGAGAGAGGAGAAAAACAGAAAACTCTATTCCTTATTGAGTTTGGTGGGATGAAAGTGGGGGAGGGGGTTCCAAAGATTCTGGTGTGGGCAGAATAAATGATATGATGTCAGCCCCCAAAGTTCCCCTCCCACATGTGCCCAGCTGATTCTCTTGAACACGCTCATGGAGGGGACACATTTGTCTAATGGCATTAACTAGTGCTGCCCCCTGCATGGGATGATGGGTGAAGCTCTACTGTGGCTTCCACAAGCAGGTGGTGGAAATACTTAATGAAGATAGCATTCAGATTATAGCATTTCAGTGCACTCTGTGATGAGATCCGCCAAGAGTTCAAAACCTTTTCCAATTGGCTCACTTATCTTCCCACTCTCAGGACGTGGAGCACAGGAAGAACTAAATATAAATTAAATTGGTGCGTGCTGCCTCCAAAGTGAAGGACTGACTCAGAAAGCTCATGAATACTGAGAGTCTGCGTGCTCTTTATGAGGGGAAAGCCCATAGGAGACAAAAACGAGGACTCAGAAGACCAATTCTGACTAAAGAATACTGGAGAAGATTATGAGATATGACCTCTGCTGGAGAATGAGAAATGTGCTAAAAAATTAAGAGGTAGTTTCATCTGGTTGTATGTGAGTGATCAAGTGCTATTGTTACAGAAGTTGAAGAGGTGGCCGGCAGCTTTCTACCCTGAGGAAAAATGCATTTGTGCTGCCATGGGGAGCTGAACTATTGACAGATGGTCACTAACAGTGGAAATGTTGTCTCCAGAGGAAATAGACTGAGGAAGAAATAATCTCAGTGTATTCGGTTTTCCATGCCTCACAAGGCTGTGCTGAATGTATAGATTTATATTGCCTCCCAAAGGTAAAGGAAATATATTCAAATTCACTAATATAAACAGGCAGAGAAGAAAAATAAACCACACACAAAACATGGAATATTTATCCCATCTCTGTTTTCAAATAATGGTCCACACTACAAGAAATATTCTTGCTCATAGTAACACACAGTGCCTTGGGACTGCTATTTGTTTGTGCTCGTCTCTGTTTAGCCTGTTCATAGGAATTTTCAACTCACCTCATTGTTTGAGAAGGATTTTTACTCAAAATGTCCAGCAGTCACATTCATATACCACTGTGAGAATATGTCTACTTTTTTTATGGGGATTTAGAAGCTTTTTTAAAAAAAAGATGTTGGAATCTCTTTTTGGTTTTCTTTTCCCCAATAGAGTATTCAACCTGACCTTCTCAATCACCCAAAGGACAGTCTGTTAATAGTGACACTATCAGTAAGACAGTGAAATGAAACCCAAGAGCTCTCATTCTCCAAAGACACATATTTAAAATGTCTTAAAGTGGACTACATAGCTTCATTTTTCCATTTAAGATTTTCATTTATTCTTAATGCAAAAAACTACGTGTATTTGCTTTGTTTTGTTTTGGTAGCTTCAGCTTGGTTAAGAGATATTAGTGGGTCTCAGGATGCTGAAATGGTTTTTGTATTCACATCTACTCACCATTAAACAAGGTTGGTTTTTCATTTATAGCAGAAGGAGTTATTTCATACACCTCCATAAAATGCACATGAATACTATAATGGGCATGCACACATAGACATTTAATCTATTCTTAATTATTCATGTAGGCTGAGACAAGATAGAGCTGTGCACAATCCAAAAATCTTAATGTTTTCATTTATAATGTCCTGTTTGACTCTTAATTGAAACATAAAAATTTATAAAAATGATATCTGAATGTCTGAGAACTTATTAGGTACTATCTGTATTCAGACTTCTAGACAACAAAGCACAGGACAAATCAGTAAATCATGCACCTACTGGGAGACCAAGGCATTCAAGGAGGGATGGGCCAATAAAGTACATCTCTAAAAAAGAGATGGATAACAATGGATCAATTAATAGTGAATATCTAAAATCCTGGTACTGAGCCAATGAGGTACAGAGTTGAAGGACTTGGAAGCTCTAGTTTTAGGGAGTACAGTAATTTCCCAGTAGTGAAAAAGGAACAAGAGCCCATATATCTGCTTTCTGATTCTTCTTTCAGTTAAAAATGTTACCCAATCTTTTGTAATATAACACACACACACACACACACACACACACACACACACACATATGTAGTAGGTTTCTGAAAAACAGCCATAATTGCTGTTTTGTCTATAAGGAAAAAAAATTTTCTCAAGTGGACTAAGGCTTAAAGCAATAGCCATGTACCAAAGCAGCCACACCTCAATGGTGTTAAATTGCTCATTCTCTCTTTACACATTCCACACATTCCTCTTGTTTCCTCAGAACTTGCATTCATCTGGAACACATCATACAACAGTATAAACTAATCTAAAATATTTCTCTAGTAGTGGTAAGTAGTCACATTTCATGCTCAAATTCTGATCCATATGACTTTCAGAAGCCACCCAGATTTCTCCTTCAATAGTTTACTATAATCAGCCCCATGATCGTGCTTTAGCATGGTGCTGAAGGCTTGTCTTCATTGATTCCTTCTTGACTATTGCTCATTGCAAGCCTCCTCTGGAAGCTTGGTCTTCAGTCAGAGAGGGAAACATACACCTGGCCCTGGCTAATGTCTCTGTTCTTTGATGGCTCATTGTTTTGATTTGAATGTGCACCATCCCTTACAAGCTCAAGTGCAGAATGTTTAGTCGCCAGCAAGTGCTGCTATTTGGGAAGGTTCTACAAACTGAGGGAGCTACATCTAGGTAAGGGAAATAGATTGCTGGAATGTAGTTTTGATGGCAAAAGCCAGTCTCCAGGTATTTCTTCACTGCCGGCGTCCTTGCCACAATAAGCTTCTGTCACGTGCTCACTGCCGTGATGTTCTGCCTCATTGGTGACAGGTTTGATGACTCAACCAAGTCAAAGGCTGCAGACTGAAACTTTTAGAGTTGTGAATTAAAACAAACATTTTTTAAAAATTGTTCTCTCATTTTTTTTTTGTCACAGCAACACAAAGGTAGTTAACTAGAAACTGACCAAGCATCATCATCTTAGAAAATGTAGTTTAGCCCAACCAAATGGAAAATTCACACTTTGGCACCAAGTCTAAGGTCAAGTGTCAACTCCTCTGGTGTCTTTTTTCCACTCACATGACAAGTTTGATGCATCCCTAAAATCCTCCATGGAAACCATGATGAGCTGTGAGATGGATCAGTAGGTAAAGGTGCTTCCTTCTGAACCTGAACCTGATGACCTGAGTCTGATCCTGGGACCTCACATGTTGGAAGAAAAAAATTGACACTGTAAATTGTCCTCTGACCTCCCCAGGTGCACCGTAGCATCCCAGCGCACGCATGTATACACACATGCACATACACGATAAACAAATTATAAAAATAAAAACTTATTAAGTTTAGCGTGTATCTATCATTTTTAACCATTAGTGTGCTCACTTTGAGACTGGAAGCTAACTCAAATTAGGGTCTGAAGATCTGACACTACCAGACACACGGCAAGAAGTTCACAAGAGTTCATGGATGTGTGAGAGACTGAGTAAGAAATTAAGTCACTAACCTAGACACTGGTGTGGGAAGTGAGATTCATGAGCTCTGTGTTAGCGACTTGCTATGATGCAGCAAGTTAGCCCTGAAACTGGTCAACTAGAAACAACATTTATCATCCTGGATTTGAGGGTCACGACTGTGAGACTGGGTTATCTGGGGGAGATTTTCTCTGCTGAAGTTGCCATCAAGTCATTGGCTAGGATTGTAGTCAATGTTCACTGGGTTTTGAGGCTCACTTTACAAGGCTATAGCCAGGCTGCTTTTTTGCCACACAGTCCTCTCTCTGTGACTGCCCCCACATGGCAGCTTCCACAGAACAAGCTCCAGAAGACAGTGGGAATCTGTTATCTTTTAGGGCTTATTCTCTGTGTCATTGCTGCCTCCACATTATTAGTTAGAAGTGAATCACAAAGTCTAGCCTACATCCAACAGAAGGAGGAGATTTCACGGACACTGAATGCCAGGGGGGATGGTCGACCTTATTCCAGGCTTTCTGGCATAGATGGTTAGAAGGAAGGCTTGGTGGGGTGTGGGGAGGGTTGTCATACAGTTCTTTAGTCACTCTCTCAGAATTAAACTCCTTTTCCTCTACCTTGTGGGTGGAGTCTTATTTTCTCTCTATTTATTTTGTTGTTTGTATCGTTGGTCAGTAAAGCTTTTCACTCTGAACAATCTTTCACATCAAGCCAAGGGTTTGGTTTTGTGGAAACAGAAGAACATGATGGAGAAGGAAGACAGTAGCAAATCTCACTTCGCTAGGATAGTGTCTTTTCAATCCATGATTGATTTGGCCCATGGAGAGTTGTGAAGTAAGCAGGGCAATGCTCATGTCACACGTGCACTCCAAACCCGAGCTACTTTCACTAAAATGAACATTGTAACTCCAGGGAGCTGGGCAATAATAGTAGATACACTTGTTGGCCATCTGATGTAGCTGATAATTTACGGAGCACTTAATAAGCACCACACACTGTACTTTCTATGTATTATTTTACCCACAACAGCCCCAAGAGGTAGGTCCTGCTATTTCCCCATCTTTCTACAGGGATAAAGCTCTGAGATGTGTGACTGTTAGTGCTAAGGTGGTATTCTAACCTCCTTATACTGCTGTAGCCATGCCTTAGGGAGGTAAACGCTGTGGTTGCTACAGGTGCAATGCTCATTACTTACTCTCCTAGGCAATACCTGGAAGAAGGTATTAATAGTCCCATTCGGTGGATGATTAACTGAGGTTTAAAGAAGTTACTTGAGTTATCCCACAGAGTTTGTATAAAAGCAACCTAGGGTGCAGGATCTGGATTGAATCAAAAGTCCATGTCTCTTGTACGACCTTTATGGTCTTCTATTTTGGTGGTTTGCAAAGTGTGAACCCTAAGCTGATGTGTTCACAGTGAATTCTAAACTCATCCAACTACCACTGAACATGCTAGAATAGAGTGGAGGGAAAGGAAAGAGAAGACACTGTGAGGGGTATGAAATGTGAATTGCACCACGCTGGGTGGAAGTACTCACTGCTTAGTTCAAGCACGGTTTGCGAGATGCATTTCTTATTTGTTTGCTCCCCAAAGCAACCAACTATCCTGCTGTAGCTACTCCTGTTCTCAAGGTCAGTTCCAGGAGCTTACCTTTAAATGTATACATTCTCAGGCCTTAGCAATGTCGGTAATGGAAAGTATAGTTCTTTAAACATATACCAATAATAGTATTCTTTCTTTTGCAAAGTAAATAATTTTATGATGACATTCTCACGAATGAGAATTAAAATTCTTAAACTATTTCCTGTAACCATTTCTTTTAAAATATGATTAGTAAGGAGAAGTATGTAGGACTGGTTAGCCTGGTCCCAGTTAATGAGGTGATGGATTTAACAAGTTACCTGACTAACCAAGGGGAGGTTAGGAACTCTAAGAGTGTCTTTCTTAAATCTTACCTTTTTTGTTGTTGTTGTTGTTCTCAAAGTGAGATAGTCATGTGCTCCCCAGTTTGAGGACTAAATAATATTTTTAAATTTATTTTGAGAATTATGTATATATCTATAGGTCTGTGTGGGAAGTGGGGTACATGTGTGTGGGTGCGTGCTGAGGCTGGAAAGGGTGTGGAGCCCCTAGAGCTGGAATTATAGTGGCTGGGGGACAGCCTGCATGGGTGCTGGGAATCAAACTCTCTTTACGGCTGAGCTGTCTCCGTGGTTCCCGGAACAAGATCTTGAACACTGTACATCTCAACCTTTGGCACAGTCACCGTTCAGTAAGTGCCAATGATAAATAAACAGAGAGAAAATGCCTTCTTCAGTGTTGGACCTTCCAATGTTATAAAAAGGTCTGCACTGGTGAAGCTCACTTATCCATGATACATTTATTCCTCATACATTTATTAAGTGCCTACTGTGTGCCAGACACTAGGATAATCTACAATGGTATGCAGTTTTTCTAAAGGTGGGACCCTCCTTTATCCACAGTTCTTGAAGTCAGGTGTGTGAGAAGAGCAGAGTGATACATCACCCTGGCACTGTTTTCCTGATTGTGGATACAAGTGCTCATCACGTGGTAGCTCTCACACCTGAACTCTGTCAAATGAACCTCAGTGCTAATAGCCTCATTCTTTAAAGCCCTGTCTGCCTGGCATCTGATTGATTGGACCTGAGGTGCCCACTTTCCATTTTTATAGCTTGGTTCCTTCTTTCTACATGGGACTCTCAGGACGATTGCTTTTCCGTGTGCGTTGTCGTTGCACTCTCCAGTTTCCAGCCCCCCTCTCCACTTTCGCTCCTTCGCTCATTGGCTCCATTTCTGTGTTTTGCTGATCTCTGGCTCTGAGGTTTATGTTTCAGTTGTTTTCTACACACATTTGCAATAAGGGGTGAATTAGAATGAGGCAAGATACAGTGTTGGGGTGTGAGACCATGACATATTAGGACACCAATTTCTAAGCCATACCTCCCTAAGTTTTGACAGGGAAAGAAGGGCTTACACACCAACAATGGTGTGATTTATAGTGCACAGATTAGGGGCACTATATTTCAAAGAGTCATGTACTAAAGCAAGGCCTCAAAAATGGCATGAAAAATGATACTTTGCCCCATTTACCATTTTAATGTTTCAAAGCTTATTTTCAGTTGTATACCCCTGTATACATTACTTTGTTTTCACATTGTTGTCTTTTACATCATCCACTTATCTTACATCTCCACAGAATCTTAAAACAAGGGTTTTGATGTAAGGATGGTGGGAAATAGACAGAATAGGTATTTGGTGTTCATTGTTCAGTTAAGAGAAACCATTTGAGGCCCAGAGACAGTGTGCTGTGTGCAATATCACTTAGCTGGCAGAGTGTTAACACTGGAATCTGAACGTTGTACATTCCTGTGCCCGGTCAATATGTGTCTGAGGCACAGACTTGACTGGTGTCCAACACACCACAATGTCTCAGCTCTAGAAGGTCGTCGAATCTCAGACAGTCCAATGATCATGGAGACACAGTCCTCTGGACAGAATCTCCCAGGGAGCTTCTCTAACTAATGTTAGGGGCTGGACAATATTTGTCACCAAGATCTTCCAGCATACTTTCATACATTTCCCTTTGGTGGCCAGAAGGTGAGATTTGTGAACTCACCTGTCAATGGCTTCAAAACAACTAGCAGTGATAGTTGGATTTAAGGCAAGGTATCCCTGCCAGCAAGGAAAACTTTCAAGTGTCCAGTGATGACAATGCCCTCGAGAACCCAGTAAAGGCTGGGGAGATGACTTGGAGGTTAAGAATGTTTTCTTGTAGAGAATTGTATTAGTCTGAGTACTCTAGAGTAACAGGACTTATAGAATGACTCTATATAGAGACCATAATCGGAAACTAAATGTGCTCACCCCTCCTGGCTTCTCTTTCTGTTGTGGGGATTGTGGGTACTGTTATCTATCCCCTTTTTATCTTGTCATAAAAATAAAAAATTTATAAAGTTAAATTATGCCTCAGTATACATTAGACACATCTTAGGCATGTTGACTTTTCTTTGTTTTGGTTTTTAAGACAGTGTCTTATCACGTAGCCCTAGCTGGCCTGGAACTAGCTATGTAAGCTGGGTAGTATAGGTGGACCTTGAACTTGCAAATGATTCTCCTGTTTCTCATTCTTCGATTTTGATAATTGGCTTTGTGTGTATTGTTGTGTTGTATGAATATGAGTGCATTGGGTAGACATGTGTGTAGCATGAGCATGCATACTTTTGTACAAACCTTGGAGGCCAGATATCAGTCTCTGGTGTTGTTCCTCAGATGTTATCCATATTGTCTATCATTGGCCTGAAGCTTGCCCTTTCCAAGACTAGGCTGACTGCCCAAGAGCCCCAGGGATCCATGTATGTCTACTTGCCCAGTGCTAGAATTGTATCACCATATCCAAGGTGGGTTCTAGGAACCTGGGTCCTCATAGCCCTTTGCCAAGTGAATATTCTCCCTGCCTGATAATTAGTTATTAAGAAACATTAGTACAAGGTGTCCTTCTTGTATAGAAGAAGTCATCTTGTTCTGCTTCAGTTTAAAATCAGAATGCCTTGGCAGTGATCTATGACACTTTGTTCTGCTCACCCTAGACAAGGACTTTTGTCACGCTTACTAGGCAAATAATGTTCTCTTAGTCACTTGGGACTGTTGTAACAGAACACGTAAACTAAGTAAGTGGCATATAAACATCAGAAATAGATTATGCATAATTCTGAAGAACAGAAAGTCCAAGATGAAGGCACCAGAGGCACAGTGTCTCGGAGGCCCACTTCCTGGCCTTAGCTTTTTTATTATTGGGCCCTGACATGACATAACAAAGCAAAGAATTTCTCTTACTAGTGCAATAATTACACTTGTAAGAACTGTACCTTCATGAGTTAATTACCACCCAAATCCCACCTCCAGACACTGCCACAGTGCAGACTATTTCCACGTTAGCACTGGAAGACACAGAGCATTTGGTCTATAGAAATAAATGTGCATACTGCTTCAAAGCCCAGGTTTCCTGGTACATTTACCACTGTGGATGTGAGTATGACAAGTCACAGAGATATGTCCCCAGGAATAGAAAGATATTCAGCTTCTGCCCCTGGCACCTTGCTTGCATTGTCCACTGGCCTTGTATTCTGGGAGAGTGACAGTCCATTTAAGATCCACAACAGTCAAAAGCCTGCTGACTCTTTCTGCCCTTTTGGTAGACTGTGGATCACTTAGTCCTGAAGTCAGCTCTTACACAGTAGCCCTCCAACCAATGCTGTCTGAGAGATGCTTCACTTTTATGTGCCAGAGTGTAAACTAATATATTTTTTCTTACATGTTGAAGTAAGATTGACTAATCCCACTTTGTTGGAAAATCGTGAGGAAAGTCAGTATACTGTTGGTATATTGGTTCCTTTGTTTGCTGCTGTGACAAAATTTCTGATGTAACCCACTTAGAGGAGAAAAAGGTTGTTTTGACTTATATTTTAAAGGTGAGGAAGTCATGGCTACAAGGGCCAGAAGTGGCTAGTCACCAGGGACCTACTTCTTTTAGCAAGACTCTGGAGCCTTAAAGTTTCAGCACTTTGCAAAGCAGTGACACCATCTAGGGACCAAATGCTCAAACACATTCAAGCGAAACAGAAGATGAATTTTTTGAAAGGTATAAATAGTAATTATTTATAGATTGTAGTGATAGGTTTCATATGAAACATGCTGTTCTGATTTTTTCATCTTCCCATGGTTTGAAAGTTTACCCTTCTGGGAAATGAAAGAAATTAAAGTTTTTCTATACCAAAAAAAAATATTTTTTTGCTCCAAAGACCTTTGTATGCTTCTATATCTAACTAAGGAAAGGAAACTGAAAGACTGCCTTTTCATTTCCCTCACTGTTTCTTGTTCAATCATAATTTGGACCCTGTCTCAAATACTTGTTTTTTGTGTGGGTAAATTGTTTTAGCTTTATAAGCATATGGTCTTCCTATAAACAGATCCTAGGATCTAAAATTGTCAGAGTAATTACTTATTTATGTCCCTTGTCATACTTGTATAAATTATTATAGCAACAAAATTATACTATCTTGTTATTTTTAAAGATTTATTTTATGTGTATATGTGAGTACCTGTATATGTATGTGCACGTGACCCATATGAATGTTTAGTGATTGTGGAAGTTTGAAGGAAAATGGCCCCAATGACTCATTGAGAGGGCATTATTACATGCATGGCCTTTTTGAGTTAGTGTGGCCTTGTTGGAGAAAGCTTGTCACTGGAGGTGGGCTTTGAGGTTGAAAAGCTCAAAGCAGGCCCAGTATGTCATTCTCTCTTTCTGCTGCCTGATGACCTGGACGCAGAACTCTCTGCTCCTTCTCCAGCACCATGACAATGGACTGAACCTCTGAACTGTAAGCCAGCTCCAATTAAATGTTTTCTTTTATAAGAGTTGTTGTGGTGTTTCTTCACAAGAGTAAAATCCTAACTAATACAGTATCTATGGAGGCCAGAAGAGAATATTGGGTTCCCTAGAAGTACACACCGTTCGGAGTTGTCATGTGGGTACTAGGAACTAAATACAGAATCTTTGCAACCAGTGCTCTTAACCTCTGAGCTCTTTCTCTACCTCCCTTACTATCTTTTTGAGGAGGGTAAAAAAAGAACTTGAGACTTTCTTCTTTTATTCAAGGTTTTTATTCACTATGAAGTATTTCCTATCAGCAAACTAAAGTCCATTGTTGAATCTCTACATCCTTCAGCCTGTATATTATAAATGAACAACATTAGCTCTTCAAATATAAACAGTAAACATATTTCAGAACTTTATATATCAAAACATCCAGCCAATGTAGCTGGATTTTATTTATTATAAGATGCCATTGATTGTAAGATTTATAATTATTTCAGAGAGGAGAAAGTAAAGACCTAAGCATTTCAGACTTGATAAAAGACTCTAAATGAAAGCAGGATTTAAAAGGTTTGTAATTAGAATCGTGTTAGTTCAACTACCACAGAGAGTGACAGCAGACTCTTCTATTTCCTTGGTTTTCAGTTGCTAGTTTACAAAATAGTAGTCATTGACTTGTAGGATTACTGACAGAACTATTTCCCAAACTTCTTCTAAGAAACAGAAATCACTATTTTTAAAGTGATGGGGGAAAAAACTTCCTTTGCCACAACTAGCAATTGAAGCCTCAAGACATCAGCTTTGGAGAAATCTTGCCTTGTGTCTTGCTGTGAAAGTCTTGAGCATTCATTTCTTTTTCTCTAGAATAAGGATAACAATTTTTTAACTCAGAGGAGCATGTCAAGGATTCCATGTGATGACAGATGCAAAATATTTGGTGTCTGGTGTTTCCTTTGGCAGAGTAAGTAGTCCCTGAGGTTTGCCCTCAACCTCAGGGAAACACCGAGCAAGAGAGGGGGGATCCTTTCCAATTCTCGACACAGCTGTGTGAGTACACAGGATTTTGCCATCTCTACCTGGCATCTAGAAAAATTCAGGACACTTAGAACATACCTAGTTAATATTTGTCAAACAAATGGACTTTACTGTAAGAACATCCTAAAACAGACACAAGTATGACTTTCCTTAAGATAATGAAATTTCATCTTTTCTTCTAATCTTCACTTATGCCCATTATTTTAACAGTGGTTTGACAGCGTCACCAGAGACTAAATGGCTTAAACAGGTTAGAAGTTAATTTCCGAAGTAACAATAGCAAGGCGTATGCCACTTTATTTACATATGTTAATGGGTCTAGTCCTGACAGCAACCACTGAGGAGCTATCACCTTTGGTGCTGAGTCAGAAAGCTGAGCCACAAGGAGGTTTATCAGTAAATTATCAATTGAGACTTAAAATCAGCATTTTTTTCCAGAATCTATGCTCTTAACCACTATATTCACACATACATACATGACTTTCAAAGTGTCTAAAAATTTTCTGGAAAAAAAATTAAAGCAAACTGTAATTAAGAAGTTCTGTGCCTCTAAAATGCTCTCTGATGTTGTTGCTGATCTGAGGACCACACTGATTGGCCGAGAGGTCTACTACTTTCCTCTCTCATGAGAATAATAATTGAAAATATATCAGAATATAGGAGAGGTCCTACTGGGTTAGTAGCCAGCTGCCTTCTTTCTTTTCATCATGCTCTTAGGTTGCCCTAATCCAGGCAGGTGGTAAGGAACCATCCACTCCACACCTCAACCCAGAAAACGACAAAGGAGAAAGTAAGGAGTGGCTTCCTTCCTTTATAGCGTACTTATCTCCTCTGTGTTCTGCTCCTGAGACATCACGTTGCTGTGAAGGAGGAGGTGACACACAGTCTCTAACCAGACTGCCTTTCAATGCAAACAGGAAGTCCCATACCTTGAGAGTCTTCTTGAAGGGAAGAACGGCAATTGTAAATCTCCACCACAGCAGATGTGAGAACCTTGGCTGTCTCATCACACCTCATCACCATACCTTTCCTCTCAGATCACATACCCTCCCTCCATCCCTCCCCTTCCCCTTTTGCTGACTGGCACAAGAATTCCTTTGTCTTTAAGAAAACCAATTACAAATGAGTCACTTCCTTTAATTGGGTTCCTCCAAAACTCTAATAGAAAGGAAAGGGGCTGTCAATTTTTTGTAAATCAATAGTTTAGGATGACAAATAACATTTTAAATTTCTGAATCCACCTCTACCCATGTTTCCTTAGTGACTTACCTATTCCTTAATCTCCACCATCTTTAAGGCCTCTCAATGAAGTCAGAAACAGTGTCCTTCAAGAGATTTATTTTGCTTAAATTCTCCTATTACTCCAGAACTGCAAGTGCTGATAAGCAGCTTTTGTTTTCTTATCTCTATTACAACCAGAGAGGCCCCTGGAGAAAAAAGATTGTGAAGGCAATTCATTCTACACAGATGTGATTTGAATCAAGTGCAGGCAAAGACCGGGAGGCTCTGTTCATTTTTATTGGAACGTCTTGGCCTAACCCTAGCAACTCAGAAACATTTGGATTAGACAACTCACACAATGCTCTTATCCTTCTTGCAGTCACGGATGGGCTGGCTAGATGTAAAGAGTGCAGTCAGCAACTGTGCTCACATAATGCATCCAGTCACTCATGCAACTTAAAAGAAAGAGCTTAGAAGTCGCCATCTTACTTTAGGAACTTGGGTAATATTTTTTTGTTAAAGAAAGTTATCTCTACAGTTAGAAACTATATTTGATAAGATTGACTGTGTTCAAGGAAGTATGGCTACAGACAGGAAACACGTTTGAGATGATGATTGTTTTTACCCCTATTTGAATTAAGCACAAAAAAATTAAAGATAAATTTTGAGAATAAAAGCCACCCAAAGAAGAACAACAAAGAGACACAAGATGGAGTGACACAAAAATGATCCTTGCCTGTGGCCTGCCACCAAACCAATAAACTTTTGTTTCTGCTATGGGTCAGTCTGCAACAAAGTTTATTGAAGTACATTGTACAAATCATTCTTATTTTTCCTTCCTTTGTTTCCTATTTGGCAGCCACAGCACAGGCTCACTTTTGGAAGGACCTGAGTTATTTCTAATAACCTTGGTTTCCAAAAGATGGCACCCATCTGTACTTGACAGTGCCTTAGCTATTGGATGAGCCTTGGCAGACAGCGAGGCGAATGCATTTGCTTTGGCTTTCTCAGTCATCAGTGGGTGTCTCTGCAGGCTCAGTTGATCTGACTGATTGATTGTAAAGACAGCCAAAATGAACAGCTCAACCATCTCACAGCCTGATTTCCCCACCGTGTATTGACCCAGCCCAAGTTACATATGTTACAGCATTTGCAAGGCTGTCACTGTTGCACTACACTTACTGGGAACTTGCTATTGACAGAGGTTTTATGAAAACCCGTTAAAATTTGAAACCAGATATCCCTGGCCTGTTTTACATTTTGAAAATTCTTTTGTATAGAGAGAGGGAAGCCATTTATTACATATCCACACATTAACACAAGCAACATAGCAGTGAGAACAATGAAAAGACAGCTTTTCCTGAGAATTCCCTTTGATGTGATTAACTGGGCAGAGAGAGAGGAAGAGAGGAAGAGGGAGAGAGAGAGAGCGCTGGAGAAATCTTGTGTGTGTGTGTGTGTGGGGGGGGAATGTTGTTTTTGTTTTTCTGGATTTTAATTATTTTTTTTAACTCTCAGAATGTGAGGAGTCCAAACCCCAAGCCCTTTCTCACCCAAAAAAAGGAGATGCTGGCATCTGCTGGCAAAGGTAAGCAGTGTTTATGTGAACACATGCCATCTCATTAACTCAGGAGATGACCTAGCCTGTCTGGAAACTGTCTGCATTTGAGACCTCTTGGCTGATTTACGGTTAAAGCAAAACAGGTCATTTGAAATTGTGGAGCCAGCAGCTTGCTTCTCCTCCTCTTTAAAGCTTTCAGTTGAATTCGGGACAGATCAGAGATCTCGCTGCTCATTCTGAATAAACTTCTGGTGGTAGTAATTAAACTCTTTAGTTGGGACACGATGGGAATTCAGCCCATTCAGTCATTGAGCACACTTGGTTGAAATTATGATACCCTGGTCACCCTTGGCTGGATGAAGAGCCGAGGCTTAATGAGTTTACCAGGTTAAAATGAGCCAGTGTTAGGCAGGAATCAGTCATTAATTAGAGCTCCACTTAAACCACTGAGCAGTTTTCCTTAACAACAGAACTGGGGTGGGATTAGAAATGGGGGTGTCTTTGTTCTCAGCCAATCATGAACCACTAAATGGAGGCTGACGGGGCGGGGCGGGGGGGATGAAGTAGTGAGCAAGTTTTACTGGTTTTACTAGTAACCATAGAACACTGTGGATGTCCCAAATCCTAGCTGCTCTATTTTGAAACTGGTCAGTACCCAAGAGTGACAGTCTCCATTATTTGAGAAAATTCCCAGACCATAGATGGCTCCTATGATCTTGCACTATTTCCAACACCACAGCTGGTGTGGAATCGGAATTTAGCAGTCTCTTTCAGGAAAGATGGGCTTTTCTTGGCAGGGTGCGCCTTCCACGGCCGCAACTTGAATTCCATTGCCACAAATTGAAGACTCAAGGCACCAGTTTTGAAGAAATCTTGCCTTGTGTCTTGCTGTGAAAGTCTTGAACATTCATTTCTTTTCCTCTACAATAAGGATAATAATTTCTAACACAGAGGCAGAGCAAGTCATGAATTCCACATGACGATGGATACGATGGTGCCTGGTGTTTACTTCTGCAGAGTGAGTAGTCCCTGAGGTCTGGCCTCAACCTCAAGGGAACACCAAGCAAGGAGAGCATCATCCTTTCCAGTTCTTGTTTCTGCCATGTGCATCAATAAGTATAGAAAAGAGAAGAACAGTAATGTATCTGGAAAATATTTTGTGGAGTTTAGTCTGATGGACAGATGCAGACACTGAGTAATTCTTCCTATATGAGGGGTCCAGTCCTACAGTTTGAACCACTTTACCAAATCTTGCTTCGTCTCTCTCTTTTTCTCTCCCCTTCTTCTTTTCCTGCACTTGTTTTGCACTAGAAGACCTCAAATCTTATAAGACAAAGGCATCTACTTCTGTCTGATAGAAATGGCCAATGACATTGCACCAGCCAAATGAGCAACCTGATGTTGATTATGGCTGTTTGTGACAACGCAATGCCATGTTCAACATGCTACTGTTTTGATTTAGGCATCTTAATTTTTTTTCAAAGAGGAGCATCTGAGCTAGATGTAGATGTACACAATTTGACTGATCAGGCACATTCTGTATACATGAAAGAAATGTATGGGAGGAAAAGCCAGTTCATCTATATTAGGTAGAGATTTCCAAGAAGGTATGAAAGGGTAGGTCAACTGGAAATGAGATAACCTTTCCCTTCAACTGGAAACCTGTATCTTTAAGCCTAGTACTTCAGAATATATTTTCCCCTGAAACTATAGTGCATACACACACACACACACACACACACACACACACACACACACACACACACACACCATGATGCTCCTATTAGGAGGAGAGGCATAAGGGAAATGAAGCAATTAGCTTTGGATTCACATGTGGCTTCTTGGTCACCTGCATGTGTATAAGGCTGGAGTGGACATGCCTCCTGATATACCAGAAATATAGGGGCTCTAAAGCTTCAGAAAGACCTTGTCCCACAGAACAGGCAAGTCTTAAGGAAAACGACACCTAGAAATACCTAGAGAAGGGAATCCAATTATAAGTAAAAAGTTCTTTCAACCCTATGTAAGACAACAATTTCCAAGAACTACTTGTTTAAATAAGTCTAGCCATTTCTTCTCAGTTTTTTCTTCTGTTAAATCACATATTGTTTAGGAAAATAAGATGTTGGGATTAAGCCTCCTAGACGTAGACATTTAAGAAAATTACAATCATAGTCTTCATTTACCAACTAGGGCTTTAGCCTCATTTTGATGAATATACAATGAGTGGTAGTAGCCTTTTATCAATGACTAAAATAGGGTAATCTTTCTAAAAAAAAAAAAAGGACATTAGCATTGTCTTTACCTGTGATGCTGAAAATAATTAGCATGTTGAAAATAGCAATGGTTTTTAGCTTGGGAAAGTCACATATTATGCATATGTCATCAGAGAGCTATGCACAGAGGCATCCTCTTTTTAATTCTGAGAAGAGACAAGAAGGGTCTCTCAGTCCTTTGATCTGATTCTTGCTACCAACTAAGTGCATTTTGGGTACTTTGAGGACCCAGAAGTACTATATATGCTGTGAAATGAGAGAGAGAGAGAGAGAGAGAGAGAGAGAGAGAGAGAGAGAGAGAGAGAGATTGCTAAAACCATAGCGAGGAAAAAGAACCAATGAAAAGGGACCCGAACAATATAATGAAAATAAATAGTTCTTTCTACAAAGCCCCTCCTGGGAACAGGTTATGAAAGAGAGCTAGAATCACAGAGTCTGGAATAAAATTATCCAGGGTAGAAAGCAATTAGGGGTGAGTCCATGAAAGCCCAAGTTTAATTGTTCTTTTTAATGTAGTGAAAGAAGGCATTCATCATACAACTTTAAGTGAGTGTCCCATTAATGGAGTATTCCCCCAATGGAATACTATAAATTAATATTTTTATATACCCTGTAATTATTTTGTGAGTAGCACATTTGCAGTGCACTGTACTTGGGGGTACGTGTTAAAAGCATTAGTCAGGTAAATGTCATCATTTAAGATACCCCATAACAGTTAAGTCTCTATTCATGCATTTCTTTAATTTTTTTTCAGTCTCCCAAGATCTGGCAGATGGCTGGTGGTTGCCTCAGTTTTTGAGAGGATCTATTTCTCATTCTGATTCTAATTTACTTCCTGATATTGAGTTTTTAGATTTCTCTAGGAAGCACACTTGGGGTCATTCTTCGGTTCTGACCAGTGACTGAGATAGTTAATTTTATTTGCAATCTCAAGTTTCTGTAGACCTAATCTGTTCCTAAGGCTGGAACATAAAAACCCAGGACTTCTCTGCTGAGCTTCAGAGGCAAAATCTATTTCACTTTCTCTTAGATCTGAATCTTGAGAATATGAAGAAGCCTTGTGAGGCAGATGACATTATCCTGGTATAGTTCCATATGGACATAATGGTGGCCTTGAGACACTTTTGAAAAGCTAATTCTAAATGTCTTACTTCTAAATACTCAAATGACAAGATAATTGTGTTAGCTAGGTTAAATTAAAAACACAGCATGCCATTTAACCATGTGAATCTGCCTCCCCTCAAGAAATTCCTATATCCTTTTGAGCTGATGCAAATGTACTCATGCCCTATACTGTGATTCAAAATATAATTGTTGTTTTTTAATCCATACAAGGGAAATCTGGCCTCCAGAATCTCAAGCCAGCCACTAACTCCCCAAGTAACTTTGGACAAGTCATTTAGCCTGCTTGTATGTCAGTGTTCTCATCTCTAAAATGATAATGTTCATGGAATTTGTATCTCAGAGACTTGTTGAGACACGGGTAGACTGTGCTTAATAAGACCCAGCCACTTACAGAGGCACAGCAATGCTTCCTGTCCTAGATCTGCTCACTGCTTGAGATTATTCACTAAGATGTTTGCTCTTACTGACTTTCAAATTCTCAGTGTTGAGAAAATAAGATAAAATATGCACAAGTCTTGGAAAGCTATTCAAGGATATGTGAAGGCTTATAAAATCCTATCCAACGTGAGTAGTCAAACAGGAAATAAAATACAGGGCAAGAATTTTTAAGCCCTTGAAGTAATTATTCTTTGTTTCAAATCCCAATATTTTCACATTTTGTCTTTTGAGGGAAATCCTAATTGTTTGCATAAATATGCACATATACATGTAGCCACAAATGAACTATTACTTATGGTATTAAACGTCCTACCACCAATTCCTTATTAGTGGTTTCTTATGTCTATCAGTCACATTGTGAAAATGGAAATAGGCTTTGACAGCAGCTCAGTATCCCCTTACCCACAATGTCCTCACTAATTTTTATTTTTAAAAACATTACTCATGTGCTTCCAGTGAATGCAACATTATACATGTTGTATGATAATTCCAGTCAAATGTGCTTATAAGAAATGACACCACCCCTTCACTTCCAATATATACTCTTGTTTTCCTCTCACACACACATGTATGGATGCACAAATATAGATACCCATTCCCCATCCTCCATCAAAACTGAGAAATAAATCCAGAGGCTTCCAAGATCATGTGTTTGGGGGAAGGGGCATTGGAAGAGTGTGAATAAATAATGTTTTTATCTTATGTCTAGAGTAGACTCTGAGAAACAGGTTCAAATCTCATATAAAATGGAAGTATTCTGGAGCTGTGCCACCAAGCCAGGAGTCTGCTCCTAACACTGAAGACTCTGATGAACTAGACAATCAAAGAAGGAGGCTTCAAGTTTCAGTCTTAAGGGATGAGCTGACCTCCAGGGTTTATTTTCAGATCTCTTTTTATTAGTCTTTGTTGCAAAGCAAAACTTGGGTGGGCAGAATTCTCCCCATTCCAGGGAGCCTGTATAGACTGTGGTAGGATTTTATGGAGCTGACACTGTTCTTTTTAGAGGGTCATTTCTGTCCAGTGTCTTTTCTCCCTGCAGTCCACGTACATCAGTCTCCAGATCCTCCTCCCCCACCTTTGAAAATTTATGACATCTTTTAGCCAGGCTTGGCTTTAAGCCATTGACCTCTGTGGCCTGTGTTATTGACCAGAACACAGCATCTTCTGCCCACATAATATGTGTCTCTTTATCTCCCTGAAAGAAAAGGAAATGACTCTTGAAATGGTCAGGAATACAATAAAAATGAGAGGTTTCCCCCCCTTTTTTTTTCTCAGTGGCACTTGCTTTAGAAACAGCCACAGTGGGATTAGTATGAACACTGCATTGTGTTTGGAATGAAGCATTGAGAAGGCACTCTTATGAGGAGGTTCTGAAGTCCAGAAGATCCAATCTAGATAAATTCATATTTTCTGAGCTTTTCACCTTCATGTGAGAGAAAGCAGTGGCTCTTCATCAGCAATTCCTTGGAATTAAATCTCCAGACCCCTGTCTGAATAAGCCAATAGAGAGAATCATGCAAATACAGCAGGATCACCACAGTAGAGTGCACTGAGGTGAACATCAGGAGAGCCAGAACCGAGAGAGAGAAAGTGATCACCTGACACCCAGCATGAATACCTAGCTTAACCAAGGTCTCAAAGTAAGAGCCTGCCAAAGATGGTGCCAACCACTAGGCTAATGTGTAAAGTCAGGCCTAAAAGATCTTGTCCTGAGGAGCACTTCTTCTCAACTATTAATTCTAAGGGAAAATTTTGTCTAGCCAGGCTTGCCTGTAACAGCCCTTTGCATTCCCTGTCAGGTATTTGTCTCAAAATCCCATGCTGGAGAGCTCCCAGATGCTTTGTGGTATCACACTGAGTCAGGAACTTGGAGTCACCCAGAGAAAAATCCTAAACAACCCATCAATGCAGAAAGCAGCACTTAGAACTTTACATCCATGGATGAGACTCATCCTCTATGCTTTTAGTTTGCTGTGGCCCCAGGAAGAGTAGCCACCTTTGTTAACCAGGATCTTGAGAAGTGAGACAGCTGTGGCAGGAAAATATTCCTACGTGAAGCACTATTAATATAGCCTGGTTTAGAAAAGACATGTGCCACTGTAAGGCACTCTACAGGGTTTGGGACATTTTATCAGAATGTGCGAATACTATGTGGAGAAGGGCTTTGGTAGAAGTCCTGAATTTGTAGCAGAGCTGTAACTTATTAAGGGCTTGCCCACCTTGGCCTCTCTGGAGTTTAGTTATCAGTAGAGAGGGCCCTGTACCTAGGTGGTACCATTACTCTTCAAGGACTCAAACTTATGAATTGGAATCTAAACATATTTCTAGAAGGCATATTGTCACCTTTATTTACCCATAGTCTACCACAGAGGAATGTCCAGTTATGATGAATCACATCCCTTAGCAAGGAAGCTTCTTTTTGCAGCAAATGGAGACCATTACAGAAAACCATAACTAATCAAAATCAGTCGAAGTGGCACGTCTCCAACTCACGTTCTGCACTGAAGGCTCAGGGATCATTGTGGAAGACAGGATGGAAGGATTGTAAGAATCAGAGGAACAGGAAGTTTGCTGTGAGATTATCTCCGAAAATGTCAGAGAAGCTCCACCCATGAAGTCTGTCTAAACTTGACCTGAATGAGAACAACACTATGACACCAACAGGCAGACATGCTGATGCAAAAGGAGAAAATTTCTTGGGGCCTCAACTCTTGACAAAAAAATCCCAAAAAATCAAAAAACCTTTAGCCAAGTAAGAAATGCTGCCAGGCTCCCAGTTCAGCTGAAGAGAAAGAGGGGAGAGACTATATGGTGAGCAAAGGGATCAGGATCATGAGGAGGAGACCCATGGAGACAGCTGACCTGAGCTATTGGGAGCTCACTGACTGAAATGACAGCCGAGGAACCTCCATGGAAAGGAACTAAACCCTCTGAATGTAGACAGCAGTCAAATGGCATGGGCAGTTTGTGGAGCCTCTTGCAGTAGGACCAGAGTTTATTCCTGGTGCATGAACTGGCTTCTCAGAGCCCATTCCCTATAGAGGAACACATTACTCAGCCGTGATACTGTGATGAGGGACTTGGACATACCTCAACTGGATATGCCAGATGGAACTGACTCACTTGGGGAGTTCTTGTCCTCCCTAAAGAATGGATGGGGAGAGGGGGGAGGCTGAGGAGAAGGGAGGGAGGAGGAACAGTAGTGGGTATGGGAAAAAACTTGTTAAATAAAAAATATTACTTAAAAAAGAAAAGGAATACTAAGTGGGAGAAACAATCTTCCCTAGGGAAAAGCACACTAGTTGGTTATCTAATATCAAATGTTTAGTCTTGAAAGCACATACGTGAAAGTAACATTATATGGACTGAGCAGGTTGTAATTAAGATCCTTATATAAATATTCATACAACACAACAACAACAGTTAAAAAAAAAAGAAGCCATGAATTTGAATGAGAGTGGGTACATTGGGAGAGGCTGGATGGAGGAAATGAAGGAAGGAATGATCCCATTATGTTATAACCTCAAAAAATATATAATAGAATAACAGAATGAGAACAGAAGAGTCTCATGAAGCTTTCTGTTCCTACCACTAGTTATTCATTGCTAATCTGCAAAATTTATTTATTTATTTAGGAGACAAGCTTTAGCAAATGCCAAGGTTCAAGGAAATATAGAGCAAAATGTTTAGTACAAAAAAAATCTACTTTTTCACTGTAAACTTGGGAAGCATATACATTAAAGAACTGTATAAATAAAGCATCTCCGCTCAGCTTGTAGCACAGCAAGGAAGCAGAGAGTTTACAAATTACTGTACCTGAGGGCTAATAACCAGGAAAGCCTTATCCCCAGTCACCTCAGTTTGGGAACAAGGGAGAGAAACAGCTGATCAGTGTCTTTTAAGAAATGTGAAAGAGAATGAGACCATTTCAGGGTGTGTAGGCAATTACTTAGTTTATTTTAATAAACCTCACCTCAGTCACCACAAAATTTCTCTCCCAAACCTGAAAGGCCATATCGGAGTTCCTGGGTGTGAACAAGAATCTGAAAACCTGTCCCAGTTAATCAACTAGAAAATAAAACATGCATGCCTCTCCTGAAAATCTCTTGCTTTCCCCAGATTTTCTTTGTGAAGCACAGCATATTAAAGAGTCTATCAATTCACCTTTTAAAACAGAGTTTCTATTATGTTTCAGAAACTGAGCATTTCAGCCTGTTCTACAAGGGGAGCTATTACATGGAGAAACCCTGCTTCAAAAACAAAACAACAACAACAACAACAAAACAACTGAACACTGGTCCAGGAATAGTGCTACACACCTTTAATTATTACAAAACAAAATCTTCTTTTCCAAATATACTAATCTAAAATCTGTCTCTAGATTAAACAGGGAGCCAAAGTCTTATAGGATTATTTATCTAATTTGTATTTGCATGTGACATTGGGTTGACAATTTGTCTAGTGAAAATGAAGACTACTATTTAACACATTTCAAAATGTTACTGAGGTTGTAATCACACCGTATCATTTTTACAACGTTCAGGAGAAATTACATCCCAAGTTTAATAGTGAAGAACAGCCAGAATTCTCCCACGGAGTTGATGTATGTCCGCCTTGAGGATCTTATGAATGAACTGACCTTTTCAGTTACTGTTGCACAGCTCAAAGCCAAGTGTGTGGCCCAGCTGCGACTGATGTGTGAGCCTATGTGAGCTGTGTGAGTCCATGTGAGGTGTTTCTAAAGCTAACCCCTAATATGTTGCCTCTTACTTAGAAAAAAAAAAAATCCACTACAGTCATCCACTCGCATGGGCACAGATCAGTAAGGACAGGTGAGGAGCCCAGAAACCGGGGCCTCTTCTCCCCTGCTTTCCTCTTCCACCCTCACAGAGATCCAGCCTCTTTTATCTGTTTGTTTGGGGTTCTTTTTGCAGCTCCCTCCATAAATCTAGATAAGAGACTTAACCTCTTCCCCCATCCTTCAATCTCAGATAACATGTCTAGACACCTTAATATGAGAACGGGAAGATTTAGGACCCTCTTCAAGCCTCTTCCTCTACCGAGTATTTTCTATTTATTATTTTTTAGTTCTTCGACAGTTCCCACCTTTGAAACTTTAAATAATATATAAGCCTTTTCATTAATGGTTCCAACTCCCTGATCTTTAATCATTTCTATAATCACAAGCTGTTGCTTTGAAAAATGAAACATTAGCACAAATGCCAGAACAGTCAGGCCAGTAAGTGGGAGGACACAGCTAAGCAATCCAATCATAAAAGATGGCTGGGTGGACTTCAGGCAGCATGGAAAAGCCTTCAGTTTTCTCACATGTTAGTCTTATTTGTAGTTAAACTCTATGTGTGAGTTAAAGGCTATTTGCAGTGAGTCGGTAGTATCCAGCCATACCCAGGTGAACTCCCTGCAAAACATCCTGTGCTTACTTGAAATCTTAAGTTTGAGTTTGTCTTACCGAAAATTTGTGGTGTATTTGTTAAATATTTCTTACTGGTAGTAAAGCTTTCTGTGTCCATCTCTTGTTGTTTCTATCTTTGGTCCACTTTGAGAATCAAGGTGGTAAGTTGTATCAACTTCAGTTCATGATATTAGATACACGGTGCAGTTCTGGAGCGCTTCACCATTGTGAAACGTGGTCCCTTCCCATGGGCCTCTCACACTAGAACACATTAGAAATAGAGAATTTCAAAGAATGTTCATAAAAACTATGATAAAGAAGGTCAGCAGCATGGAGCAGACATGAACCCATTCAGTATCAGCCTTGTACCACTCTGAGCAGATGTGGACAATATGCTATTCAGCATCAGCCATGCACCGCAATGGGTAGATGTGGACTCTACACCAGGTCCCAGAGGTCAAGTCCAAGACTGAAAATCATACAGAATTAACCCTGGCCCCAGAGGAAAACAAATAATAGAGTAGAAGTGACTGAGTGATGGGGTCGTATGGCAGGGTGGTTTTGATTTTCTAGTTTTCAGAAATGGAATAAATGTGGGTAGGTTGGTTGACTCAGGGAGTAAGCATGAGGGTCAGGGTCTGCATCCACAGCAGCCACCTGAATTCTGGGCAGGCATTTAATCTCAGCTTGGTGAATCCCAG
Source organism: Sigmodon hispidus (assembly GCA_004025045.1). Taxonomy (NCBI): domain Eukaryota; kingdom Metazoa; phylum Chordata; class Mammalia; order Rodentia; family Cricetidae; genus Sigmodon; species Sigmodon hispidus. The sequence continues at coordinate 29,129 of PVIH01005664.1, forward strand.
ACAGAAGCTGGCCAGCTAGACTAACCGGACCTGCAAGCTCTGGGTTCAAGTGAGAGACCCTTTCACAATATATAAGGTGAACACAATCCAGGAAGATACAAGAAGATACAAGTCTATTCTTGGCTCTCTCTCTCTCATACACACACACACACACACACACACACACACACACACACATTCATACACACATCACACACATGCATGTATACACACATACACACTTAAAAGAGAAAGAGAGAAAAAAAAATAGAACGAACCTCTAGTTTGCATTTTTTTACCCAGTGTCTCTCAACCTTCCTGCTCCTCAGGGCAAAGTCTGTGGTTGGTAGTTGGTTTTGCTATTGTTTTTCCTTCTTTTTTTATTTTTATTTTTTATTTTAGTTCTTTCAGACACCCTGGAGTATTACGTTCTGTCAGAACCAAATCCTTCTGCAGCCAGTACTTCGTTTTTTAGCAGAAGCCTTTTTTTTTGTCTGCATAATAACCTCATTGGGAGTGTTCTCAAGAACAGGATCGCGCAGAGCCTCAGCCCATGATTTCCGACATTACAGTAACGGATCATCGTGGCAGCTGCTTGTGCATGTGCCCCAAGTGACAAAAATGAAGGTAAGATTTGGCTCAATATCAGAAATATTTTCCACTCCCTTAGCACAGTTTCATCCCTGTTCCTAAAGAGCAAACCAAAACAATAGGTTGTTGTTGTTGTTATTAATGCTATTATTATATGAATGACTCCACCATTTCTTTACTACCAAAGGCACTAGAAATCATAAATCTCAAGTCTTTTTGACTGTCCCCCTGCTCCCCACAGTTCCTTTAAGAACCCCCTTTCACCATCAGCCAGGCCCACAGGCGCCCTAGGATGGCTATGAACGCCTATGGGCCAACACAAAGTCATAAAGTGGTTTAAAGGAGAGCTTTTGTTTGTCCTGACTCCTTCCCGAGGTTCTACAGTGTGAAGCCCGCCTTTGGCAGGGTCCCTGTGCCGCACAGTTGGGGGAGTCTGGGAGGCCTGCACTCCTGCCCTGGTTAATCAGCCGTCCCAGGGGCCCCCTTGGAGCAAAAGGGAAAGTTTCAGGCTTTAAAGCGCTCCTGAAGTCCAGGGTAACATTTCCTCTCCAAAGCTCTTCTCCACCGCTCCTCTCAGGGCTACACTTCAGTGAAACTCCCAAAGGAAATTACCACTTAAATTAGGCAGGATGTGCAGGCTGCTGGGCTGGACTGCTCCACCCCCCCCACCCCCCCCCACCCCCGCGCTGTGGGAGCCTGGGGCTGACCCAGCAGAGGGCGGCCATGCTTTGCTGAAGTCCCGGGTGGTACTGAGCTCTTGACCTGGGAAAAATCTGGGCGGAGATAAAACTCTCTGCTCCTTTCCTGCCAAGAACAGAAAAGGGAGTGGTGCTGGGTGCTGGGATGGGGTATTGAGTCCTAGACATGAACCTGCCCTTACAACCCTGGTAGATGCTAGGCCTCACTGACAGCAGGGCAGAGGGCGCTCTGAAAGCAAGATGCAGCCCTGTTCTTTCTTTAAACGTCTATTTTGTTGGATTTTTTTTTCCAAATGTGAGTATAATTTAAGTATAAAATTCACCTCTTTGAAGCACTAAGTACTCTTTCTACTGCCGTAGGCTCAAGTGGCCATCACATTCTCAGCACCACCAGATGACCATCCCAGCTGCCCCGCAACCTTTACTTTCTCTCATTCTCTTCTCAGCAGCAGTAGATCCTATTCTTCTTTGCCTGTTACTTCTCCACTGTCTGCCTCCATGATTTTGTCTGTTGGGAACTTTTATCATTTTGTGCCCAGGTCTTGTCTGCAGTATCATATTTCCAAAGTTCATCCAGCTTGGAGCAGGATGTATTCTATCATACCTTTTTATTGTGAGATATTGCATTGTGTGGTTATATACATTTTATCAGTTCATCTCTTGCTCAACATGGATGTTGTCTCTGCTTTTTGTATTGGAAAGGCTGTTGTAAAGATGTGCGTACACCTTAAGTTGCTGTGTTTATTTGCACATATAACCAGAGGTGTAGTTTCCTGATCCTATGACAACATGCTGTGGAGCCTTCAGAGAAGATCAGATTTTGTCTACCCCAGGCTCCAGTTCAGGCCCTGGTACCTTCACCAGCAACTAGATGATTAAATCAGATAGATGGTTGCATAGATGGGGTGTGTTTATGACCTTTTGCATGTGGAAGTATTACATTTCAATTATAAATGGGATATACTGTTATTCTTAAGTAACTGTAATTTTCTAATTTGAAGTCTATGGAAAGGCTATGGATGACTGTAATTTCAAAAATTATATATAGAGAGAATAGTTTCAAATAGTCAAACAAATCTTCATCAAAAACAACAACAACAACAACAAAAAGATACAGTTTAAGCTTCATGGTTTCAAACTACAGAGCTAAAGAGCCAGCTCAGCTTGTAGGGCACACGCTGCCAGATCTAACTCCCTGACTCCAGACGCTGGGGCATGATTTAAGAATGGAATTCACTCCTAGGAGATGTCCTCTGACCCACACATGCATCACGGCACCCATGTGCTTCTCCACAAAACAAATTAAAATGTAATAAATGGTGTGTGCGTGTGTGGTGTCTAGCATCTCTCTCTGTGTATGCATATTACAAAGCTATAGTAATACAAGCCATACAGAGGATCTGAGGGCCTGACTGCTCACGCATGAGGACCTGAGTTCAGACCCTCTGGACTCATGTTGAAGAAAAAACCAAAACAAAAACAAAAACAAAAACAAAAACAAACAAACAAAAAAAAGCAGACCTGGACGTAGTCATGAACATCTATAACTTTAGTGCAAGGGGGCAGAGATAAGCATATCCCTGGAGCTCACTCACTAGCCTAGCCAAAGAGGCACCTACCCATATACTAGCCCACACACATCCCAAAACAGCATGGGATTGACATAAAAACCTTCACACAGAACATATCCACAATGTTCAGTGATTAGAAGTGAACTGGACATCTGGAGACAAGTGTACTAAGAGCATGAGTTAGCAAAAACACTGTCTTTTTAGAAAGAATGCAGAGAAAACCAGATACCTACCTGCAAGAGAATGAAACTAGCCCCCGTCTCTCAAAGGGAAATATAGAAGTTACTAACAATATTTAAAACACAACTGTCACAATGCTCTTCTTGGTTGTCTGGTCCCTAACTGTGACTCCAGCAGGGTTTCACACCATTCTCTCCCACACTCCAACTCTTACAGGATTTCTTCCCATTCTTCATTCACAGTCACGCCTACCTTATAGAAGCCCTTCAAAGACTATATGGAATTAATATAAAGTGCTCAACTAACTTCAATGGCCATCATGATTTTAAACCCAGAGGTTGCCTGAGAAGAACATGGGACACGCTGAAGTAGATGGGTGACATAGAAAGAGGGGACAGCCTCAGTGAAAGAGCCTCGGAAGAGCCAAATAACTTTGTGCAGCTCTCAGCTCTGACCAAGATGGACCAGGACAGACAACCCAGGCCTGTATGGCTCCAAAGCCCATGATTTAGCCCTGTGCCCTAGTCAGAAACTTTCCCCTGAAGTTTTGTGCTGAGTATGTCATTTTAGAAATCCTGCTGGCTTCTCAAACTTTGAGTATGACTAGCTTCTCAGTTTAGAAGGTTATGGAGGATCTGGAAAGAAGGAGGAGGAGGAGGACGAAGAGGAGGAAGAGGAGGAGGAGGATGAGGAGAAGAAGAAGAAGAAGAAGAAGAAGAAGAAGAAGAAGAAGAAGAAGAAGAAGAAGAAGAAGAAGAAGAAGAAGAAGAAAGCTAGAACTTGGCTGTGGGAAGCAAGGCTCACCATCCTCGGGGAGATTTCCAGCCAAGTCTCACTTTCTCTGTGTAACCAGCTCAGAGTCCTTAGGACAAAGCCTGCCTGGCTTCCAGGGCGCTGGCACAGGGCCAATTCCAGGGGTGAGCAGGGGGCCCACCTCTAGAAAACAATAGCCCATTGCCCCTGGCCAGGTGCAGCAGGCCCTTCCCAGCACAGTGTGGAGCTGAGAGGAAGGCTCTTTGTGAGCTCAGAACAGCAGCAGAGGGAGGGGGCTCTTTGATTCGACTCCTCCTGGAACTCCTGGCAGTCCACTTTCAGGAGACTTTCTTGGGATTCAAGTCACACCCCATTGGATTTCACTTCGACCCGAAAACTCACAGCGAAGGTCAGCTGAAACAGCCGATTTGGGCTGGCTCTCCCTTCAGAGCCATAAATCATACGGGTGCCACAGTGGGACAAGGAGCAAGCCGATAAACTGGGCCCATCCTGCTCTAATTTACCCCAAGTATGGGGAGGAGTCTGCATAGAGAAGAGCAGGGATTTAATGTGTAACTGCTTCGGTTTCCACCACTAAATATTTTCATCACAGCATTGAAAAATGCTTCCTTAGGCTTGAAAAGTATTGGTACCAGAAACCAATGAGCAGTTGTATGGACTGTACAGGGGCTTTCCTGACTCAGAGGAATCCTCTTCTATCCAGGTTTTGGTACTGATGAAAGGCACCAGCTGAGAGCCTTTCTGATTTTCTGGCAGATCTAACTGGAGACATAGTTCCTGGAGGGAAGAGGGGCCCTCTCCGAATCCAGCCCTGGTGCCTATCCTTTCTTGGGGAGGATAAATCCCATTAACTTTATTGGCTCCATCTGCCACAGGGGATCATAGACCTCTAATTGGTATGAAAAGAGGCTCGGGATACCCAACTTGCCCCAGCTACACCTGACTGGGGATCCTTCCCCACTGTTCTCCACTGGGGGGCGGGCTGCAGCTAGTCCCCCAGCTTCTGCAGGCCGACTTGTGAGCAATATGAAGAAGGTTAAGTTCATCATAAAACAGATGCAGTCTTTAGGACGACCCTCGCTGGCTTTGTTCAGTGCTCTGTGCCTTGTTTGCTGCCTTAGACTCAATGAAGATCCAGTCGGATGCAATACGGGGAGGTATGGCTGGTCTGGGAAACCTGTTTGGCCTTCATTTCCACAACGCAGCTTTTCTCTTAAGCCGGTCCCTCAAGATTATTTCTGAATACTCGTCTAAAGCTGCCCAGCCCAACCGCGGTGATACCACAGCATCACCCTTAAGTTACTCATAGCGGATCTGTAGTCTAAGGATGAAAGGAACACCTGGCCGGTGACAGGATGACATTTAAAAAATGTGGGAAGGGCTTGAAAGGAGATGCCTGCACTGGGCAATAGGGCTGATGGAGCTGGACAGCCAGAATCCTTGCAAAAAAGAGCTGCGTGATCCCAACCCCAGCGTCTCAAGACGTAACTTTTCTTAAACAAGGGTGTTGAATGAAAGGCGACACGCAACTATCGCGGAGAGAAAGGGAGATAGAAAATGGTGAAGTCAAACAAAGGGGCAGGAAGAAAAGGCAGAGAAACAAAAGTGGTCCTTCTCCGGCTGGGTAAAAAAAGAGCCGCCTGCGGGGCTAACCCGGTCCTCTTCCGCCATCTAGTGGCTGCAGTTCGCTGCTGCAGCACTCGCTGCTGTGGGTGATGTGCGGGAGATGTAGGGAATGTTGCTACCACCCAGTCTGAAGAGGAGACTTACTCTTCAACACAAAGGGTAACCTGAGCCTTTTCCGCGGGGAAGAGTTTGTTTTGATTTGAAATACTGAGCAATTAAAGAACAGATGTGTGTCTTGCTCAATTGCAGGCCAACGGAAATCGAGCTTGGAAATTCCCCAGCCCCCAGCAAGTTCTTTAAAAGGGTTCGTGTGTAACTCACGATTAGATCTCTCCCAGGAAAAGCAGCTCTTCACTAATAAAGACTATTTGTTACTTCCGTTTTCTGACACTATCCAGAAGGCAGCTGGCAGGGAGTATGTCATCAGGATCCACCGGCTAGTATCTAGTCCCCGGGGTAGTCTCTAAGACTACCTTTCTGTGAACAAAATACACAGTGTAGTTTCTGGGCATCAGCTCTCCTACCCTGGAGTAATCCCTATGTCAAATAAATATTTCTGGTTCGCAGTGACCAAATCCAGCAATCGCTGGTTAATATTTAAAAGTAGGAGCAAAATCCAATAGTTAATATTGTAAACTTCAGAACTCTACAAAAGCGGGGACTGGAGTGTTAGAAATAAAATACCTGCATGCATGGTATTACTTCTTGAAGTTAGACATTTACCCTGAAAGATTATACTTGCCAAAGTCAAAAGCATCTCATAAGAGATGACAAAAAGAAGTAACTACAGTCTCAAAATTTCATTTCTCTATGCTTCTATATTTAACATAAACAACAATGTAATTTAAATGGCAGCCTATTTAGATTCCTCTGTGTTCTTTCTGGGTCTTTCTGTACATGTGTATACCCTTATCTGACTGAATAGGTACCAATGAAGCCTTGAGGAGTTTGGGTACTTCCTTTGTAGCCCATCAGCAGGGGACTGTAGGGTCACTGCCCATCATGGCATTGGTGGTGCCTGCTCTTTATGTGCTTTATTCCAGGGCTGGGAACTGAAGGTCTAGAGATATTTCTTAAATGTCCTATTTGATGCATTAGTGTGTTCTAAGACCAGATCCCTGGGAAACTAACTCTCCAAAATCTTCGAGGCTTGCATAAAGACTGAGTCTGGAACAGTCAGAGGAAAATAGGTTGGTTCTACCCTACTGCTGTCTTAGGCCTCATTCTTTCCCTGAGACGAGGGTAGGGGGATGAGGAGAAGACAGAGCACAGTCTCCATGGACATGGAAGGGGTTGGTGGGTGTTCCTGTGAACAGATAGCTTCACTGTGCTGTTACAGCCTTAGAAATTCATTCTTTTCTCCCCATATATTTTTTCATCCTAAAAAAATAATCTGTGGGCAATGCAAGGTATTTATCTTGAAATAAGTGATGTGGGATGCTTACAGTTCCTTAGGAGGAGGCATAGTAGCTCCTCTTTGAAGCAGTTATTTGATTCACAGCAGCATCTAATGGGGCCTTTTAAAAATCCCTCCTCTAAAATTTCAGTTTCAAAAGTTAGGGGAGGCTGAGTCAGAAGGATTGTCACAAATCTGAGGCCAGCCTGAGACTGTGCCAGGAATTCAGGCAAGCATGAGCAACATCTTGTCTAAATAAATAAAGACTGAAAACAAACTAAATTCTATCTGAATAGGTGCTAATAGGACCTGCTCTGGCTTAATCCCTGAAATGATGCCTCTCATGATTCTCCCAGGTGCCCCAATCACTGCTGAAATCACTGCAGCAAGGGGGTGTAATCCCAGCATGGGGATGGAGTGACAGGTGGATCCTTAAAACTCTCTGGCCAGCTAGACTAGTCTAATTGGTTTGCTCCAGGTTCAATGAGAAACTCTGTCTCAAAAAACTAACAACCAACTGACATCCTAAAACATCTCATGTAGATGGCCTACCCACTTACACCCACCCTCGCCCCGATGCCCCCATGCGCGTGAACTCAAACACAGTATAATGAGTTTTACCGTCACAGTGTCCATTCTGCAGATGGGCAAAGCTGACTAAAGCAGTGATGAAGGTCAGGTGCAGACAACATTCTAAAAACTGAAGGCCAGAAGACATGGAGAGAAAAGGAGCAAGAAGCAGGAAAGGTGGTATTGGCAAGAAAAGTGGACCAGCCGAGTGTCCTGAGGGCCAGGCTCTGGAAAAGAGCCCAGAAAGTCTGTGGGGTGGGAGGCGACACGACTGTGTGTGTCACTACTCTAAATGAATCCTCTGGTCAAAGAGGATGTCTCTTCTGTTATGCTCACTCCTCGGCAAATAGTTTGACAAGCCTCTCCCTGCCTGAGCATAGGGATCCCAGTTACTCTGCTGCCTCAGTATGGATGGTTCTGGCACAAGAAAGTGATTGGAAACCCATTTCCTTCACTCTCATCTTTGCTACCATCTTCCTTTTTATAAATTATCCCAACCTCTATCAATGTGTCATGGTAGAGGGATGATCAGCAGTCAGCATCACCCAATCATGGCCACCACAGTATTCTTCATTCCAGCAGTTATTCCACAGGACTTCACCATCCCCACGCGAATGTGGCTGGGCTCATGACTCCTCCCACCAATGACAGCAGAAGTGATGTGGTATATCTTCCAAGGGAAAAGAAATGGGAAAGGACATTCCCTTTAGTGTATGGTGAGGTGGGTAGGAAGCTGGGTCAGTGAGGGTTCCAAGATGGCTGCATTCCTTCATCTTGACTGGGCTACCACATCCACTGCAAGATGTCACATGCTTAAGAAGTATGAAGGGCTGAGGATGTGGCTCAGCAGGAAGTACTATTGGCCCAGTCCCCAGAGCCAAGAAACAGAGTGACAATGGTATCAGCAATTCAGTGAAAATGTTCGGGAGCTGTTTAAAATGACATCTGTTGTACAATACATTAAAACTTATGAGACAAAGGTGTGGAGAGTGTAACTGTTCTGAGTCCTCAGTGTACCAGACACCTTTGATAAGGGATAAGGGATTTGCAAACCCTGCCTTCCACTATGTGCCAGCCAGCAAGACTGACTTATTCATTAGACATAGTATTTAGGGTCCACGAAACTTTCAGGGCTTTTAAAAAAAATATTTCCATTTCTTTTATGATGTATAAAAAATTAAGTCTCATACTGAAGATGTTTTAATATATTCATCTTCCTGAAGAAATTGTATGAGCCAGGGGGGGTCAGGGTCATCATGGAGGAATCAAAGATAGCTGACCAGAGCCTGTGGGAGCACATGGATTCTGGACCAACAGTTAAGGAGCTTGCACGGGACTGACATAGGCCTTCTGCCTGTGTGTGAGAGTCATGTAGCAAGTAGTAAGTCTGTTTGTAAGGCTCCTAGCATCGAGATCAGGACCTATTCACAGCATTTAGCTGACTTTTGGGAACCTGTTCCCTATGCTGGATTACCTCATCCAGTCTTGATGCAGGGGAACGAGCTGGTCCTACCTCAACTTGTTGGGCCATGCTTTGTTCAAGCCCATAGGAGGTCTGCCCCTTTCTGACTAGAGACAGAGGAGTGGGTGGACTAGGGGGCAAGGAGGATAATGGGAGTCCAGGAGGAGAGGGGAAACTGGTCTGTGGTCAGTATGTAAAATAAAGGAAAAATAGATATTTAAAAATTGGGAAAAAATAAAATGTAACAAAAATGTTATAATAAACCATATTATTTTATATGTTAAAATATACCCGTTTAAACAACATTCTCAGAAAACAGAAAAGTTAATAGTGAATATTCATTTACATTTTTTATAACTAAAAGCTTATACTTAATGTGCTTTCTAAGGAAAAAGAAAAAATTGTGTAGTTGAGTTGTCCTTGGTCACTTCCTAAAAATCTCAGATGAGCAATCTTGCCATTTTGCTTTCTCAATACGTAGATCTCTCAAAAACCTCTCTGATGGTGAATCCCAGATGGGAGGTTTCTGGTTAGTACTTCCCTGTTTGGAGTATAGATGGCCCCATTGCTCTAAAGTTAGCTGTGCACAGCGCCCTGCTTCCAACAGATTGTCAGGATGCTCTTGGATGCCTCCTGTGGAGTAGCCCAGGGTACTTTTTGGAGGAGATAGTATTCTGTGTGCACAGCTGGAGGGAGGCCTGGGATTCTTCATGGCTGTCATTTTTTTAAATCCCTGGTCCCCAAGGGTAATCTAGAAAGTGAAACCTAGCCATTTAAAAATCTATTTGAATTATTGAGCATGTAGGCATGAAAAATTTAAATGTCTAGGAAAATAAATAGGGCACATAAAAAGATTTTATTGAGTTTCTACAAATCAAAACAGAATAGTAAGTAGCTGCTTTTGTAAAGAGCATTGGGAGAAGTCTCTGCAATGTTAGGGGAGCTCTGAGCTCCCTCGGCAGTTACGGATCCTGAGGCTTGGGGACAAACTAGCAGGAAAAAAATACTACTCCCTTCACCAATTTCCTACTTAGGGAGATGATTTACAAAATGTTTTAGTGGACAAGTAAATTTTCCAATTTAAGAATTCTTAACCGAGCTCAGGCATTCATGAAGCACAAGCAGAAGCAATAGGGCTATATTTTCTTTGGCTAGAAATGCTATTCTAGTTATGGTGTCATGTCCTTCCAGTTATGATGTAATGTACTTACACTGATGATGCCATATTCGGACAATTGTAAACTTCAAATTATGGTGCCATGTCTTTCTATTGATGTTGTCATAGCATCCCAATTATGATGTCATAGTCTTCAAAGTATGAAGTCGTGCCATTCTATTTATGGTGTCATAACCTTCTAATCCAAGTATAAGATGATGAATCAAGTGTGTGCAAAACCCATGCTTGCTGCTCTTGGAATAAGAGGGTCACTCTAGTTCCGCTTTCATTTTTGTTATTTTGGAATTTTCTCTCTCACACGCGCGTGCATGCGCATGCCCAGCCATTTTGAAAAGGATTTGCTCCTGTCACACTAAATTTTAATTCTGCATAAATAATAGATGTCCTTCTATAATGTGACTTGCAGAGAGGCTTGAAGATTTTTGTTTGCATGATAACCCAGATGACAGTACAAAGCCAATTCTGCCAGAGCGGAAGAGAGGCCTGCCTGGCCTTGCTCCCCTAGAGTCCCTTGGGGACAAGGTGAGCTTATGCATTGCTATCTCTAAGGAAAAAAAGACATGTTCAGGCACCCACCTAGTGCCCCTCAGCTGAATGAATAAAGAAATAGAGTAGATATGCACAATGAAGTTTCACACAGCTGTAAAGAAAAAGGAAATCATGACATTTCCAGGCAAACAGGTGCAACTGGAAGTCATTCTATTGAATGAAATCAGCCAGACTCAGACAAATGCTACATGCTTTTCTCTCATATGTGGAATTTAGATTTAAAATAACATATGCATATTCATGTGTGTGTGTGAGAGAGAGAGGGGGGAGAGAAAGAGGAGAGAGAGAGAGGAGAGAGAGGGAGAGAGAGGATTATCAATCTCAAAGAGAGGTCATGGGGGAGAAGAGAATTTAAAGGGCACTGGGAATCAGTGTAACGGAATATATGAGGCAGTAAGTCAACAGGCCTATGGAGGGAGGGGTGAGGACATGAGGGACATGAGGGAGGGCAGTGGGGAGGGCACGAGGGAGGGCAGTGGGGAGGACAAGCAATGAGAGAAAAGTTTAGCGATGTCATGATGAATCCCATCAAATGAGATTCATGTTACTAAGGGACTACTATACACATAAACATGTTCAGATGAGCTGGGCATCATCAGTGGTACAAATCTTTAATCACAGCATTTGAAAGGTAGAGGCAGACAGATCTCTGTGAGTTCAAGGTCAGCCTGATCTATAGAATGAGTTCCAGGACATCCAAGGCTATACAGAGAAACCTTGTCTTGAAAAACACAACAAAATATGTTCAGAGATAAACCTAGACACTTCTTCCAAGTGATAAATGTTTGCTTATATAAACAAATATAAAACCTCATGTGGTGATGATAGTGATGATGTTCTGAGGGTCTGATTCAGAACCTTGGAACCTACAAGGGAATGCTCTACTACATAGCTCAAGTTCAGAATTCATTTTAAGAGCTTATTAAGAGCTTTTAGTTAATGACACAAAATGGATTTTAATATGACACTTTTATACATATGACATTGTACCTTGAGGTCAAATTTTTAATTAAAATTATTTAAGCCATAGACATCTATTGTTAAATGTGCATGGACACAGAGGTAAGTGGTGGTTGATGAACTGTTGGAAGGTGAACTGTAGATAATTTATTTTGAATGAGGCCTCCAGATAATAAATGTGAATGATTAAATAGTACTTGTTATGTGTCAACACTGTCCTAAACTTGTCATCCACATTAACTTAACTCTATACAAATGCTACTAGGGTGGAGTCATTGTTATTTCTTTTAAAATGGGGAAACTGCAGCTCTGAGAGGTTAGACAACTTTCCAAAAGTCACAGAAAGAAGATTGTGAGAGGGAGGAAGAGACCTTAAGGGATCTGGAAATAGAATAATAGAATACATATGATGAGAAAGCAGAGGGGGTAGCTGATGGGGGAGGAGATAACAGTGTGGGGAAGGCACATTCAGATCCAATCCCACAATAGTGCCTTCCTTCCTAAGACCAGCTTCAAAATATTGCAGATTCTGTACAGGTTCAGCTTATATCCCCTCTGAACTTATCATCTTGCAGCACCCAACAGTTCTTTGGTGCCTGAGGGCTCTCTGGTGCTAGCTACATGACACACACAGGCTAGTAGGAGAGAGTGCAGATGTGAAATCCCCCTTGTCCCCCAGCTCTCAACCAGTGGCCTCTTGGAGATGATGGAGGAAAACAGGCTTCTGAGGGTCTCTTCGCTGTCTCCAGAAAAGTTGAGTTCACAGTAGCAACCTGGACGTTAGTGTCCCATGAGCTGGTTTCCTTCACTTCCCCATTGCCATAGCAGTTCTTCCTGTCCTGTCCCCCAAAATAACATGCTTGGGCTTAAAGAGTCTTGTCTTAAGGGTTATGTCTTGAGGATTCAGGCAGAAGCATAGTCTTCACAGACTGGAAAGTCATAAGTACCAAATGAATCCCTGACTGCTATAGGATTGTCTTAGAACTTAGTGATTTTTATCTACCATGCTGATTGCATGAATCACTCTGCAAGAAATATCTAGTCTATCCGATAATTCTCCAAATGTTTATTTATTTCATTAGCATATATTAATTTTACAGTTGTGGGTTTCACAAAAACATTTTCTTTTAAGTACATAATGTGTTTCATTAGAAGAAAGGATTTATCTTGAAACTACATGACTTACTGAATTTGGAAAACTGCTTAATGTAACTTTGGCCTTGGATTAAGCTTTAAACAATAGTCTGTGTTTTATAACTATTTTAAGGATTTCAGATTACTTTTAGGTCTGAAATGAAAGATAATAGTACAAATAAATAGACTATTGAAAATAAACAGTTAAATACATATATCATAGTTATTTCTTCCAATATACTGAACTTTAGAAAAAGGTGGTTTTTTTTAAAACTGTGTTTGATAGTTTTTCCCTTAAATATATCTTAGCATCTTCATTTTTTCTTTTTTTTTTGCCCAAATCTCAGGAGTCATCTGACTGCCCTCCTGGATCTTTCCTCATCCCTTCATTTATTTTCAATGAGAGACTTGGTCAATAAAAATTAATCACAGTCTCAGAGGCTTAGGTTAAGCTGTATATCATTACCTTCTGAGGTACAGGGAAGCACAACCATGACGACGTTCTGAAGATATTGCGTGAGGGAAGGCATGCTGCTAGCAGTTATCCTTCATGTTTCTCTCTTCAGACCTTTCTGCCAATTTAGCTGGACTCCAAGGGAACCAGCAGAAGGCAGCATTGTTTCCATTTCACTTCCCCTCAGGATTAAATCATTTCCCTTACAGAAGCTCCCATAGGGTCCATTGCCATCTGGAAACTCCCTGGTATTAAAGTGCTTCTACAACTCAAAATCCCCTCTGTCCCTCAACCCTACCCCCACCCCCAATCATGAGAACGAAGCTCCAACCTTTACTTCATGTAAATCTTTTCCTCTTTTCCAATGCTGACCTTTGTTGGGCCAAAGGATGTGAATAACACTTGAGTCTTGTAGAAGGAGGAGGGAACTTTAAAATCTAAATGATGCTCCCTGTCTGGGATAACTCCTCTGGCAGCAGGATCTCTGTGTGATGTGATTGGCTGTTTTGAAGAAGGATTTTGATGGTTCCTTCTGAGGTTTTCCAGTAGAAAAACAAATAATGCCAATAGTTTTTCCAACCTGCAGGCCAGTTTCTCTGAGGCTGCTGCTGAGGCATTCTCTGTTCTTATGCCTTTTCTTGGACCACCTATGACTTTCTTTGCCCTGAATTTATATTGTGGGGAAAATCTTTGAGATGAAAAAGTTGACAGTTTCTTATAACATTGTAGCTTGACTCTGGGGATCACCATTGGCTATAGGAAGACAGTATCACCCTGCATTTCTTCCTTGAACTTCCTATGACCCAACGAGCAACATTGGTAAAAAGGAAGTGATAATCAGAGTTGTAGAATGGAAAGGGAAAAATGTAAGCCAGGGGAGGAAGAAACAGAAAACTTCCTGAATGACCTTAAGCCTACAAACTATGCTAGAGGCAAGGAAATGACAGAATGCTTCTCTGTGTTCAATAGAGTCAGACGTGTCACAGCAAGAAGAGATGTTGGTAACAGTAGCAATGGCAATGGCAGCCCATTGTCTCTTATGAATACAGGTATGGAAAGTCCCAAGTACTCTGTGGGAAAAAAATCAGGAGGAAATTAATGAAGTGATATGGTACAAATGGTTGAACTATTCCTCTTAAGGAGTGTGTGTGTTTGTGTGTGTGTGTGTGTGTGTGTGTGTGTGTGTGTGTGTAAAACACACATAAGCACAGTGATGGCGATTATGGGGAGCAGAAACAATGGGCAGTGGTTTTCAAGAACATTGTCAAACTTCATCATTTTAAAATATCTTTTTTTATCAAATGAGGACTAAAAGGATGTTCCAGTTAAATGAGGAATATTTATCTTAACCAAACAGGCAGTAGCAAAAGGACACTAGAGGCATTCACTTCACGGTAGCCAGAGGAGCAAGCTAAAGGCTCCTTATGTACCTGCTATTATGAAATCTTGTCTCTAAATGGACTACTTAATATTTGAAAAAGGAGGCATAATTGTTGGAAATAAAGAAACTGTAAGATAAGAATATGCAAATAATATCATCATGGAACTGTGATATTCCAAAGCATCAGCTGAAGTGATCAAGGTACATATGTGAAAAAAAAATATACTGGAATATTTGCTGCAATCAGTGAGAATATATTTGGAAGTGAGAAACAGTGATATTGTCTCATTTGCAATATCAAAAAGACACAAGAACTCAAGAGTCATGCTTATCAGTATGTCCCACATGAGCAAAATCACAAAACCTGGTTGTGGTTCATAAAAATAGAGAAAAAAAAATTATAGGTGAAAAAATTAACATCATAAAGCTGTCTAACTTATAGGTCTAATGCAATCTAATATAAATACCAATGGTATTTTTAAATTTACCATGATTACTTAGACGGAGGCAAAAAGGTGCACATACATTGAAAGTAAAAGAAGATAAAAAAAATGGTTAGTAAAGATTGGCTTTGATAAATATTAATTTAAAGTTCACAGTATATGAGATGGTATGGCTAAATTTCCAGAAACAAAATTAAATTAGAGTTTCCCAGAAGACATAACATTGAAGACCAATTGGGATCACACAATTGAAGTCCAATAGATGAGAGAAATGGATATCTTCGTGGTGCATTTATAGATAAGGATGTTCCACACTTAAAGGAAGTTAAAGAAAATACAAAGGGGAAACTTAGATATGACTTATTGGAAAATCTGAAGCATCTGTAAGAAAAAGTATCAAGTTGAAGCAAAAAAGAGATTTTTTTTTCTCCAAATAAAACAGGAAAGGTATTTGCATGTGGATGAAAAGATTCAGAATTCTCACAGCTTCCCAGGAAACAGGAGCATAAGCATACACATGAAGGGTTCTCTGTGCCCTTTATCCAGTAAATCTACTTCTAGCCATCTTGCCTAAAAGTCTGCTAAGGTGTACAAAAAGCAAACCTAATACTTATATGACAGGAAATCACTCAAAATTGCCTTTTTCTCCAGCTGGAAAGAAATAACTAATAATCATGCCTCTATGTAACAGGATACACCTGTTAAAGTGATGTTTTCCAAGAATATGTAGAAACAGCTAAAACTTCTTATATGTTGTGTGGGGAAAGGCAACTTCTGTGTATAAATGTACATATCATATATGTATTTACAAACATACATATAAGTACACTTATAAAACTTAAAGGAAACACTTCAAAATATTAACAGTGGATTGGTAATGAGCTGGGATGCTTCTCCCTTCAATTTCTTCTTAAATTATTAACTATAATTTTAGTTTGTTCAAAATAAGCATGTATCACTTCAATTACTTTGAAAGGTATACATATGATTATTAAACTAAGCAAAAACAAGTTCAATGGCTCACATTTTTAAACTTTAAAACTTACTTGGGGTGTGTGTTTGTAAAACACGGTACTGTTTATGTCTAGACAAACATGTTAGTGGAATAAGATTGAAAAAATATGTGTATAGTCAATACATACAAGAGTTTTAAGGTCATTTACTGGAGGGAAGAAGAGTCTTTTCAACATGGTGGTGGCACAAATGACTACATACAAGAGGATGGTCAGACCTTCCTAAATTATATACGGAAGTTTTCTCTAAGTGAATCAAATGATGTCCTAAAAGTGAGGGCTTAGTCTAACACAGAAAGAAATAGCTGTGGCATAGCTTGATGTTAGGTGGCAATTTCTTTATTTTGTTTTCTGTGTATGAGTATTTAGCCTGCATATCTGTATATCATATGCATGTCTGGTACCCACACAAGTACAAAGAGGGTTTCAGATCCCCTGGTAGTAGAGTTCAAACAGTTGTGAGTTGCCATGTGGGTGCTGAGAATTAAACCCAGATCCTCTGGAAAAGTAGCCAGTATTCTTAATGACTGAACTCTCTCTTAAGTCTAGGTGACAATTTCTTTTTTTTTTTTTAATCTATGCTTCATTTATTGTGAAGAATATTATTATACTCCAAAGTTACAACCTATTTACTCAAAAATCTTAAGATAGTTAATAGTTTTATATTATACTTTGAAATCTATTATTTATTATGGACAATTTCTTATATGCAACATCAATAACACACACATCAAGACAAAGACCAGCAAGGGTGATTACCCAAGTTTTAATCTTCTGTGTATTGAGGAAATCATCATGACTGTGGGAAGATAACTGATAGAAAGGGAGACTATTATTTGCAAGTAATATGTGCAACTCATCTGTGGGATAAAAACCTAGCATTCGGAACACATGGAGAACTTTCACAAGTCAAGAATAAAGCAAATTACCTCACCAAAAGCTAGACAAAGAGAGTTGTGGAGTTTCTCAGGCAGCAAGCCTGAGGACCTGACTTTCTTCTAATTCCAAAACCCATTTTGTAAAAAACCAAGCCTAGTAGTGCAAGCATTTAATGCCAGTGCAGTGAAAGCAGAGATGGGCAGGTCTCCGGGGCTTGGTGGCCAGGTTCAGAGTGAGACTTGTCTTAAAAATCAAGTCAGATTGACCTGAGGAATAACAGTTGAAATTGATTTCTCATCTCTACATGCACATGCACACACATATATATTCAATCACTTACACCTACCCATTTGCTTCCTCCCCACACACAAACATAAAATGTTTGAATAGGTCTTTCTCCAAAAAGAAAGATGCATAAATAAATAAAAAACATGGGAACAAAACCCAAAAACCCACATTACTCCACACCCACTAGAATTCCTGTTACCATCATCATCATCAACTGGAAAACCCACAAGCATTATTAAAGATGGGTAGCAGAAACACTCATGTATTAATGTTAGGAATGGAGAACGGTATAGTACTCTAGGGGAAAAATTTCCAGTTTTTCAAAAGTCTCAACTTAAATTATTGTCTACCCAACCACTTTGTTCCTTTACCTATACCAAAGATAATGACAAATTCCCATCTATATAAAATATGCATATGAATATTCATAGCAGTATTATTTGCAATAGCCAGAGTGGAAATACCTGCAAATGTCTACTAACTAATGAATGAGTAAGCAAATGGGATATAGTTATACAATGGAGGATTGCTGAATAATATCATACATGTTGGCTTTGTTTGTTTTTTATTTTATTTTGGATTGGGAGATTGAGACACAGTCATTTGTAGATCATGCTGACCTTGAACTCACAGTGATCTGGCTGCTTTGGTCTCCCATGTCCTGGGGATAAAGGCATGCACCATCACACCAGACCTTTTACAATATCACAAAGAAGAACAAGTTACTGATAGATAGCACCACATGGATGATGCTTGGAAACAGTAAAAAGGGCAATGGTTCTCAACCTGTGGGTGGTAACCCTCTTATGGGTCACATAGCAGATATCCTGCCTATCAAATATTTACATTACAATTCATAACAGTAGCAAAATTACATTTATAAAGTAGTACTAAAACAATTTTGTGACTGGGTCTCACCACAACATGAGCAACTGTATTTAAGGGTGAAAGCATTAGGAAGGTTGAAAACCATTGTACTAAGTGAAAAAATACAGTCACAAAGGGTCACATATGACATATCAAAAACTGGTAAATCTATTAAGACTGAAAGTAGTGTTCAGGAGGCCAGGAGAAAGGGGGAACTGAAGGGTTTCAGGTTTCTTTGAACAGTGAGAGAAATATTCTGGAGTTAAGTGTAGTATGTCCAACCCACTGCATGTATCTCAGGATAGTTATGAATGTTGAGAAAAAAATAATAACTTGTTAAAATGTTATGAGATATTTTGTAATTATTCTGTAACCCCATTGTGCAAATATGTGTGTATGTGTAAAATCATGCATGTTGTAGCAAATAAATAATCAAATTAAAAAGTTTATACCAGAACTTAAAGATGGAAACTGGCTTATGGATTTATTGTTTTTAGTGGATTAGCCACTCAGTAAGTTAAGAATATCTCTTCAAGGTGAAACTCAATTTATCAATACATTTCAAATTCTAACAGCATTTTCAATGAAAGTGAAACTATGCAGAGTTAAATGAGGCATTAGCTTTTTAACATACTGACTAAAAACAGCCCTCAGAAAAGTGAAACCTGCAGCCTTGCTTTCTGACTTGATACAAGAACTGGAAAATAGATTTCAGGACTTCTTAGAAGACAGTGATGTTTTGGTGCATTTGTGACTTCATTTCATTTAACATAATCACAGTACTGCTAATTTCCATATGGAAGGCCCCCGGAGCTACAACCTGACATCCATCCCCCTTAGAGGAGAAACTGATAAGGGCTGGCTTTCTATCTCACCTTTGTGGTCCTGTCTTCCAGACACAAACAGCCATCACTTGCAAACCCTTCTTCCTTCCTGCTTTGGCTTTGGCAGCACCTACATTTGCAAGGGACTGTTTGCAAGGATGAAGCATGGTAAGAGTGAAATTAGAACAAAAACTTGCTGAGCATCATGGGAACTCACTGAGAATGGCAGCTCCCTGTCAAGCCAGATACTGATGTATTCATTTCTCAAATATAACATTAAATTCCTACTAGTTTTATGTTGGCCTCTTTTCTCTTACTTCGAAAACATAAATTTCCAAAATAAAGTTTTATTACTTAGATATGTTTAATTTTTATTAATGGTCAGATTTGGGGATCTGTTAAGATGATTTTAAATATTTATCTTTATTTTTTGATTTTTTTATTCATTGTGTTTGTGGGTCTCTGCCCACCATGTACAAGTATGGAGGTGAAAAGAGGGTGTCAGATCCCCTGAGACTGGAGTCATGTGACATTGTGAGGCATCTGATGTGAGTACTAGGAACCAAGCTCAAGCCTTTTGGAAGTGCTGCACTTGCTCCTGACCACTGAACCACTTATCCAGCCTTTCTTAAATGATTTTTAAAAACTCTCCAAACAAGATACCATATAACTAGGATTATCATATGGAGATTTTTTTTGGTCTATCTCTGCTGATAGATATCGCAAAAATCAGGCAAAAAATTGTATGATCAGTTTTTTTGTTATTTATGTTAGTAATACTTTCAAATTTTAGAACAATATGAATATTCAAAAAATTGGAGTTGTACTCATAAATGATTAAATAATAAATTTTGTGTCATGTGAATTTTATTTCCATCAGATTTTTATAGGAGTAAACATATACTTCCCAACTAAATTCAAACTAAATGTGTCTGGGCTAACATCTTACATATGACCAGGTCTGGTAGAATTTCTAGCGCCAAATTCTGAAGCCCATTTGTCATTTACAGAGTAGGTTGCATTTCTCTCTGTCTGAGTTATTAGAAGGTTCAAATGCCCACCACACCTTGCCACAACACAAGCACATACACATACACACACATACACACACACACACACACACACACACACACACACACATACACACACATACAGAGAGAGAGAGAGAGAGAGAGAGAGAGAGAGAGAGAGAGAGAGAGAGTTTCCAGGGCCAAGCCTTATAAACTAAAAAGAAATGTGCAGTTAGGAAACCATCTCTGGAAATTTTATGTGTTTAATGTGGCTGGAAGATATTGGAATACAAACCAGAGATTACAGTGGAGAGAAATTTGGCATCAGGTAATGCTAAGTTTTTCATATGAAGAGCTTGGACTTTAAGACAAAAAGGGAGCTAGGAGATGGGTTTGGAGATAACTGTTCATATGTAGACAGACTTTTCTTTTCAGGCCACCAGCTTACAAAAAGTCACACAAGGACATTATTAATTATGAAAGCTCAGCCTACAGCCTAGGCTTGTTTCTAACTAGTTCTTATAATTTAAATTATAATTTATATTAATCTACATTCCACTACATGGTCCATGGTTGTTACTTTTGCATGTCTTGCTTCTTTTGTATCTGGCTTTTGACTCGGCTTCCTCTTCCTGACATTTTCTCTGCCCCCCCCAATCTTGCCTAGCTATTGGATGTTCAGCTTTTTATTAAACTAGAATGACATATCTTTACATAGTATAATCAAATATCCCACAATATTTCTCCTTTTTTGTCTAAATAAAAAAGAAATGATTTTTAACTCTAACATAGTAAAACTATATACAATAAAAACAATTGTCAAGTAGGCTTACATTTATAATACTATTTGTATTTGGCAGATTAAAAAATATATTCCATTATTTATCCTATCTTGGTGAGTCAAAAGTTTTGTGCCTAGTTTACCTTTTATTATAACTAGGGAAAAGTAAAACTATAACTATCTAGTCTTTAACTTCATCAAAAACTCTAGAAGAATGTCATATTGCCTTAGTAAACAGGAAGTTAGTGCAAGTCACTTTCTAACCTATAGAAATGACAGACATATGGCTGCCTGGACAGTCACCCAAGGTTCTTCTGCAACATCGGGACATCCATTTTCAGCCTGTAGGCCTAGAACATCAAGCAGATTTTTCTTTTTCTTCTTTTTTTTAATTTTAAAATTATTTTTTCCAGTTTTTATTTTAAAAGTTTATTTTTTTTCCCTATACCTACTCAGTTTCTCCATACCCCATCCCTCCATCCAATCCCCAAAGAGAGCAAGGCATACCAAGGTGGGTGAGTTCAGTCTGGAATATCCAGTTGAGGTAGGTCCATGTCTCTTATCCCAGTATTAAGACTGGGTTGGGTATTTCTCTGTAGGGAATGGGGTCTGAGATGTTAGTTCATGTACCAGGAACATAGTCTGATCCTACTGCAAGAGGCTCCACACACTGCCCATGCCATTTGACAGTTGTCTACCTTTAAAGGATTTAGTTTCTTTTCATGAAGCTTTCTCAGTAATTACTTCACAGTCAATGAGCTCCTAATAGCTCAGGTGAGACTTCTCTGTGGCTCTCCTCCTCATGTTCCTGATCCCTTTGCTCATATACTCTCTCCTCAGCTTGACCAAGAGCTCTACCTAGTACTTAGCTATTGATCTCTGCCTCTGCCTCTAAACATTGCTGGATAAAGGTTCTATAATGACCATTAGGGTGGTCATTCATTTGACTATAGGGGTAGTTTTGTTTAGGCACCCTCTCTACTTATTGCTTGGAGTCCTAGCTAGGGACATCCTGTGGGTTTTTGGAGGTTTCCTTAGCATCCTGTTTCTTTCTAACCCCACAGTGGCTCCTCCTATCAAGATATCTATTTCTTTTTTCTCCCTCTCTGTTGCTTTTCTCACTGAGACATCTCCTTCTCTCATAATTTGTTTCCACCTCCCCTTGCTCAGTCCCCGTTATGATCCCAATTTACTCTGGAGATCTCTATTTGCCTTTCCCAGAGGGATCAATGGTGTCTCTCTAAAGTCCCTCCTGTTACCTAGCTGCTCAGAAGTTGTGGTGTACAACCTGGATATTCTTTGTTTTTTGTCTAAAATCCACTTATGAGTGAGTAAATACTATGTCAGTCTTTCTGGGCCTGTGTTACCTCACTTGAGATGATACTCTCCAAATCCATCCATTTGCCTGCAAACTTTAGGATGTCTTATTTATTTGTTTGTTTGTTTGTTTATTTATGTCTGCTGTACTCCATTGTATAAATGTACCACAATATTTTACTCTATTCTTCAGTTGAGGGGCATCTAGGTTGTTTCCAGGTTCCAGCTATTATAAATAACGCTGCTATGACCATATTTGAGCTAATACCCTTGGGGTAAAAATGTGCATTCCTTGGGCTGGATCATTGGGGAGATTAATTCTCAGTGTTCTGAGGAACTTCCATACTGCTTTCCAAAGTGGCTGTACAAGTTTACAATCCCACCAGCATTGGGGGAGTGCTCCTCTTGCTCCACATCCCCTCCAGCATAGGCTGTCCTCTGTGTTTTTTATCTTAGCCATTCTGACAGATAAAAGATGGTATCTCAGAGTTGTTTTGATTTGCATTTCTCTGACTGCTAAGAATGTTGAGCAATTCTTTAAGTGTCTTTTAGCCATTTGAAAATCTTCTATTGAGAATTACATTTTTAGCTTTGAACCCTACTTTTTAACTGGATTATTTGGGGTTTTGGCCTCTAGTTTCTTGAGTTAACTATATATTTTAGAGATCAGTCCTCTGTCTAATGTGGGGTTGGTGAAGATCTTTTCCCATTCTATAGGCTGTTGTTTTGTTTTGTTGACCATGACTTTGCCTTACAGAAGCTTCTCAGTTTCAGAAGGCCCCATTTATTAATTGTTGTTCTTAGTGTCTGTGCTACTGGTGTTATATTTAGGAAGTGATCACCTCTGTCAATGCATTCACGGGTATTTTCCACTTTTTTTTTTTCTATCAAGTTCAGTGTAAATGAGTTTTTGTTGAGTTCTTTGAACTTGAGTTTTGTTCAGGATGTCCTCTGCAAATAGATCTAGATCTATTCTCATTCTTCTACATACAACCATCCAGTTATGCCAGCACCATTTGTTAAAGATGCTATCTTATTTTCTATTGTATATTTTTAGCTTCTTTGTCAAACATCAGTTGTTTATAGGCATGTGGCCCACAAGTCTCTTTTTATGCCAGTACCAAGCTGTTTTATTAGTGTAGCTCTATAGTATACCTTGAAGTCAGGGATGGTGATGCTTCCTGAAGTTCTATTACTAAACAGGATTGTTTTGACTACTCCATATGAAGTTGAGTATCATTCTTTCAAGCTCTTTAAAATATTGTGTTCGGGATTTTGATAAGGATTGCATTGAATCTGTAGATTGCTTTTGGTAAGATTGCCATTTTTACTCTGTTGATACTACCTATCCAAGAACATAGGAGATCTTTCCAT
>PVIH01005664.1:52526-121070 GCA_004025045.1 Sigmodon hispidus
TTTTTGTTTTTTTTTTTTTTTTTTTTTTTTTTATTTTTTTTTTTTTTTTTTTTTTTTTTTTTTTTTTTTTTTTTTTTTTTTTTTTTTTTTTTTAGTTAATCTTGTACGCTGCTACATTGCTGAAGGTTTTTGTCAGCTGTAGGAGATAAATTTTGGGGGTTGCTTATATATGCTACCATATCATCTAAAAATAGAGATAGCTTGAATTCTTCCTTTCCAATTTGCATTTCTTAATCTTCTTTTGTTCTCTTAATGCTTTAGCTAAAACTTCGAGAGTACAGCCTTATCTTGTTCCTGATTTTAGTGGGATTGCTTTGAGTTTCTCTCAATGTGATGTTGGCTGTCAGCTTGCTGCATATTGCATTTATTATGTTCTTGTATTTTCCCTGTGTTCCTGATCTCTCCAGGACTTTTATCATGAAGAAGCATTGAATTTTGTCAAAGGCTTTTTCAGCATCTAAAGGGGATGATCATGTGTTCGTTTTTCTTTCAGGTTGTTTATATGATGGATAACATTGACAGATTTTTCATATTCCTACATCTCTGGAATGAAGCCTACTTGATAATGGAGGATGATTGTAGTAGCACAATTTTGGGTTGTAAGAAAAAACTCTGAGCCAAATATTGGGCGAAGGCTGAAACAGCAGAGAGAGAAAGCACCACAGTAAATTCTCACCAAGCTGTCTTGCAACTTCCTCAGTCTCACTCCTGGTCTCTTCTGCCTGTTGCTTCTGCCAGTTGCTTCTGTTTCAGCTGGGTTTCTAAGCCCTTATATACCCTATCCCATCCAGGTTAGGATTAAAGGCATGTAGCCTTGAACTCACAGGAACAGAAGTTCTGTCTCTGGAGTTAAGGGATTAAGGGTGTTGGTCACCACTCTGGGCTTTCCCTGTGCTGGGATTAAAGGTGTATGTGATTGAGTCTCAGCTGTTTATCCTTGTATTCAAGGATTTCCTGAGCTGTCTGCCTAGGATTTGGCTGTGTGGTTTCTCTCACATCCCAGGATTTATTAAATACCTAACAAATATCTACAGATGATTTTTTTTGATATGTTGTAAATTTGGTTTGTCAGTATTTTATTGAGTATTTTTGCATCAATGATCATGAGGGAGTTTGTTCTGTGATTCTCTTTCTTTGTTGCATCTTTGAGTGACTTAGGTATCAGGGTGACTGTGGCCTCATAAAAAGAGTTTGACAATGTTACTTCAGTTTCTATTGTATGGAACAGTTTGAGGAGTATTGATATTAGTTCTTCTTTGATTGCATGGTAGAATTCTGTACTAAAACCATCTGGCCCTGGGATTTTTTTTCTTGGGAGACTTTTAATAACAGCTTCAATTTCCTTGGGGATTATAGGTCTACTTAGGTAATTTATCTGGTCTGGATTTAATATTGGTAAGTGGTACCTGTCGAGAAAGCTGTTCACTTCTTTTAGGTTTTCCAATTTAGTGGAGAATAGGTTTTCAAAGTATGACTTAATGATTTGCTGGATTACTGGGGGTGGTCTGTTATGTCTTCTTTTTCATTTATTTTTTTGCATATATATTTATTTTATGTTTTTATATCATGCACCCCATCAAAATCAGATATCAGACTTCTCAGTATCATGCCCACTCTTATGATCTCCCCATTAACAAAACCACCCATTCACTATGCTCATTTGCTTACTGGACCATAATTAAACGCCCTGTGGTCAGACCCTTAAAGAAAACAAGGCTTTCCTTATCCACTCCTCTGCCAGAAGCCACCAATGCAGAAGTGAGGCATTGTGTCATTTACCTATGCTCTGGTCTTGAGTTCTTGTGTACAATGACATCTCTCTCTTTTTATATATATTATTTAAAGTCCACTAATGAGTGAGTACATCACATGCTTCTCTTTCTGGGATTGTGATACTTTGCTCAGAAGGATATTCTCCATATCCATCCATTTGCCGGCAAATTTTAGAGTATCATTTTTTTCTTACTGCTGAGTAGTACTCCATTGTGTAGATGTACCAGTTTGTTAATCCATTCTTCAGGTAAGGGGCATCTAGGTTGTTTCCAGATTCTTACTATTATGAATAATGCTGCTGTAAACATAGTTGAGCTAATGCTTTTGAGGTATGAATGTGCATCTTTATAGAGTATATGCCCAGGAGTGGTATTGCTGGATCTTTGGGGAGATGAACTCCCAGTTTTCTGAGAAACTGCCATACTGCATTCCAAAGTGGTTGAACAAGTTTACACTCCCAGCAACAATGGAGGAATGTTCCCCTTGCTACACATCCTCTCCAGCATAGGCTATCATCTGTGTTTCTAATGTTAGCCATTCAGACAGGTATAAGGTAATATCTCAAAGTTGTTTTGATTTGCATTTCTCTGATGGCTAAAGATATTGAGAATTTTTTCATGTACCTTTCAGCCATTTTTAATTCTTCTCCTGAGAAGTCCCTTTTTAATTCTGAACCCAATTTTTTAATTGGGTTATTAAGGGTTTTGGGCTCTAGCTTTTTTGAGTTCCCTATATATTTTAGGCATCAATCCTCTGTCACTTATAGGGTTGATAAAAATCTTTTCCCATTCTGCAGGCTGTCATTTTGTTCTATTGACTGTGTCCTTGGCTTAACAGAAGCTTCTCAGTTTCAGGAGGTCCCACTTATTGATTGTTGTTCTTAGTGTCTGTGCCACTGGTGTTATATTTAGGAAGTGGTCACCTGTGCCAATGCATTGGAGGGTATTTCCCACTTTCTTTTCTATGAAGTTTAGTGTGGCTGGGTTTATGTTTAGGTCTTTGATTCACTTGGATTTAAGTTTTGTGCAAGGTGATAGGTTTGGATCTATTTTCATTTTTCTACATACTACCATCCAGGTATGCCAACACCATTTGTTGAAGATATTATCTTTTTTCCATCGAGTATATTTGGCCTCTTTGTCAAAAATCAAGTGTTCATGGGTGTGTGGGTTAATGTCTGGGTCTTCAGTTCAATTCTATTGATCCACAAGTCTGTTTTTATGCCAGTACTAAGCTATTTTTATTACTGTAGCTCTATAGTTTAATTTCAAGTCGGGGATGGTGATGCCTCCTGAAGTTCTTTTGTTGAGCAAAATTGTTTTGGCAATCCTGGCTTTCCTGTTATTCCAAATAAAATTGTGTATTGTTCTTTCAAGGTGTGTAAAAATTGTGTTGGGATTTTGATGGGAATTGCATTGAATCTGTAGATTGCTTTTGATAAGATTGCCATTTTTATTATATTGATCCTACCTATCCAGGAACATGGGAGATCTTTCCATTTTCTGATATCTTCTTCCATTTCTTTCTTCAGAGATTTTAAATTTTTGTCAAACATATCTGATACTTCTTTGGTTATAGTTACACCAAGGTATTTAATGCTGTTTGCAGCTATTATGAAAGATGATGTTTCCCTTATTTCTTTTTCAGCCCTTTTATCTTTAGTGTATAAGAGGGCTACTGATTTCTTTGAGTTAATCTTGTATCCTGCTACATTGCTCAAGGTGTATATTAGCTGTAGAAGTTCCCTGGTAGAATTTTTGAGTCACTCATGTATACAATCATATCATCTGCAAATAGAAATAGTTTCACTTCGTCCTTTCCAATTTTTATTCCCTTAATCTCCTTTTGTTCTCTTATTGCTTTAGCTAAATCTTCGAGAACTATGTTGAATAGATAAGGGGAGAGGGGACAGCCTTGTCTAATTCCTGATTTTAGTGGGATTGCTTTGAGTTTTTCTTCATTTAGTTTGATGTTGACCATCAGCTTTTTGTAAATCACCCTTATTATATTTAGGTATTTTCCCTGTATTCCTGATCTCTCCAGGATTTTTATCATGAAGGCATGCTGGATTTTGTTGAAGGCTTTTTCAGCTTGTAAGGAAATGATCATGTGTTTTTTTTTCCCTTCAATTTGTTTATATGATAGATGACATTTACAGTTTTTTTGTATGTTGAACCATCCCTGCCTTTCTGGGATGAAGCCTATTTGATTGAGGTGGATGATATTTGTTCATCTCTTGTAAATTTCTTCTGTTTCTTTAAGGAAGTTTTTTTATATCCTCTTTTCAGGTTTCTATTAGTTTCATAAAGCAGTTTCTAAGGTCGTTTTCTTCCATTCCCTTTTCATTGTTATGTTCAGGTCTTGAAGCTATAGGGCTACTGGCTTCTTCTGGTGGTGTCTTGTTGACCTTTGCATTGTTGTATGTATTCTTGCGCTGCCATCTGCCCATTGTTTCCCCAATTCTCTCTTGATTAGTTCTTAGTCAGCTTCTAGTGAGTTGGTGGTCTGAGGGCTCTTAATCAGCTATGTGCTCAGAGGGTCAGCTGTTCTTGAGAGGTCACAGTGTTTTGCCAGCTGTCACCTCTTGACCTCTCAGCTCTCAGCTGTGTGTTGAGGGACTTGGTTGTTCGGCCACTGCTATTACACCAACTGTGTACTGGGTGTGCTGTGCTCCATGCCAAAGCCAAGAAGCCTTCTCAGGTCCCTGGTTCAGGTAGAGGAAGTCACCTTCTGACCTCTGACTTCTCAGCTGTGCTTTTAGGACCTCCTCTGCTTCCTTGCTGCTATTATGCCAGTCCTTCTCTGATTCAGATGAGAAAACCTAAGGAGAACATATAGAGTAACATGTAGAAGTGATGGAAATCAAGGGTTATATATTATTGCTCCTAGGAAGATGTGAACAAATGAACAAATGTCAACTCATCATAGGTCATTATTAACAAACCAAAGTAAACATTGCCTGCTTAGAGATCCAAGGAGTCTATTGGGGCTCATTGCAAAAGCATGCGTTAGGGTATCCTTAGCAGGGGTAACTGTTAGATAGCTGTATCACTGAAAAAGTCCTCAGAGTTGGTAAGGATTCAACATATACTGTATCATTGGAACTCTGCACAACTTGGGTCTCTTCTACTTTAGCAAATGCTTACTACTTGAGTGAACTTGAGGAGAGCCAGGGAAGTCTTTTAAAGTCCATGAACATCCTGGGCCTAGTAAGTTCCTTGGAAGTTTAATGAACTGTCCTTCTCCTCTAGTAGAATGTTTCAATCTGGAAGGAATAGCTAATCAGCCCAAAGTTACAGAATAGAGAGGGATAGAAACTTATGAATTAATAAAATAATTGTCAGGAAGATATGGAAATATCAGGAGAGAGTATTTTCTTAAATTTATAGATTTTTAAGAAAGAAATGACTTTAAAAAAATAAAAAGATATACAATACATACAGCTTATTGTTGCTGCCCTTGGTTACTCCCCATAGGTGGAAGGTAAGTCCTTATTGATGAGTAAGCCTGAAGGTCCCTGAGATGGATCTGACCTGAATGCCTCTTCATTAAGGGTTAAGTTTCATGATACCAGAAGATGCTATGCAAGCTTCCAAAGGAAGAAAGCAACCAACAGTCTTGCCCAGGACTGTTGATCACAGCGATAAACCACAAAGACAATCAGCATAACAATACTCCAAGTATACACTAGTGGTATGCATACCTTTGAAGTAACCAAGGGCTCTCTAAGTGGACTTAAGACTCATTCAACAAGAAGGAAATTTTGTCTGATACTAGAAACATTGCCAACTATCCAAACTAGTAAAGTAATTGATCTTAGATAAAATTCTTCAATCACCACTTTACTAAACCAGTACAATCCCTAACTACAGTCTAAAATATTTGTCCTTATAGCTACATATAAGTGTAGTTCTCATCTCTCATCAAGGAAACTTCTCTTTGTAACGGGTGGACACCACTACAGAAAACCATAACAAATCAAAATGTAGAGTTATGGAGCCAAATCATAATGGATACATCTACAAGATAACTCCTTCCCTTAATTATTAGGGAATATTGTAGAAAAGGTGGGTCAAAAGATTGTAAAAGCCAGAGAATCAGGGAATTTACTGTAAAGTTGTGTCTCCTAGTAATGACATAAAGAACACTGATAAATTCTGACCAATATAAATGCCTAAACATGAGCTGAACAAGGACTACAACAGATAAGCCAAAGTGAATGGGAGAAAGTCCATGAGGCCTCAACTCTACACAAGGAACTACAGGCAACTAAGGGTGCTGTGAGTAGAAGAGTGGGAGCAATAGTCTTCTCCCAAGGAAGAGCACACTAAGTGGTTATCCAATACCAAGTGATCAGTCCTGAAAACATATCCAAGTAACATTATACAGACTGAGAAGATTGTATTTATGTATTCAGAAATATGCCTGTATATACACATATATGTAAGTAACAACAAGTAATAAAAAAAGTGACTATGAACTTGAAAAAGACCATGGATGGGAAAATGGGAAGATGTGGAGAGAGGAAAGGGAAGGGGGAGATGATAATATTATAATTCAAAAATAAAAGAAATTGGAAAAATGTAGTGGGAATGTGAAGAGCACCATAGCAGTAGGCAGGAAATCAGAGACAGGTATAGAAGTGTGGATTTCAGATAGACTCCATCCAGTCACCAAAGAAAAAAACATGTAAGGAACTCAGGTGAGCTTACCATGGCCAAATGGCCAGGTAGATTAATGGACATGAGCTGAATTAAGATGAAAGAGCTAGCAAGCAATGTGCCTAAGACATAGGCCAAACAGGATAAAATTAATATAAGCATCAGAGTCATTTTTTGGGGAAAAGAAGCTGTGGGCTGGTCGGACTTCTGGCCCAGATCGGGTCAGAAACATTTTGTAACAGATGGCATCCCAACATGGGGCCCTGAGCACCCACATAAAGTTTGAGAAAGTTTAAAAAGCATTCTAGAGCACAGAAACAGAACCAAATACAGTTTCCCAAATTATATAAAGTAAGTCATGGTACAGAAATGACGCTCTGTTTGGGCTTGAATTTAAAAATGGTGGGTCTGAGGCAGGCAACTTAAGGCAGATTCCCAGAAATCAGCAGACTCGGTATAAGCAACAAGCTGCATATGACTGATATAAACTTTTTGTTTATATTGAACAAAAGGGGAACAGAGTCAAAGATGGGTTTTTTGGTAGCAGCATTTTCTTGGGTATGCTCTGCTGGCAGCAAGCAGGGACACGGCTCTTTTAAAAAGTTTCCTGGCTCAGTTTTATGACAAAAGTGTGACTTCTTGGGAGCTGTGTGTCACTAAGAATTGAGAAAGTAAGCATGGCTCCAGCACCTCCACCATGTTGAAAAGCCACCAAGAGTCAGTCAGCAGTCATAAAAGTGCTAGCATTTTAAAAGCTTTTCTAGTTGAAAAGTTATTTAAGGATACACAATAAACAGATTCAGAAGGAGAAAAACCTTTAAATGTGTTAAAATTTGTGTGGAAAAGAATACATAGACTAGGCAAGAAAAAAGGGGTAAAGAAAAAGCCCTTAAAAAAGAGAAATAGAGGAATAAAGATATAAAAAGCCACACAAAGATGGCAAATACATAAAGAGTCTGGATTATGGCTATTATTGTGTTTTATTTTAATTTTTAACTTTTAATGAGTTAATTACAGAAAAACAATTGATTGCTTAGGGAAAGAGTTCCTGCTTTTGTTTCCACAGAAGATGAAAACTCATGGATTGTTTCTTGGCAAATATAGTTTCATTTGCCGAGGCTACCTGAAAATTCTCTAATGGGAAGATCAGCTTCCAGGATGCCAAATAAGATGATCCATCCATGCTTAAGACCCTCATAAGATTGCCAGTGCCCCTTAATCAGCAGGAAGCAGCATTGTGAATTTCTATGCCAAAATTCCCAAAATATTGTTTATAAACATTTGTTTTCATTATAAATGGTTAATGGTCATAGTCAATCTCTTTCTAAAAAAGGGGGGCATATGATATAGGAATGATTTTAAAAGATAGATGAATTTTGGTTTATTAATACAAATTTAAGATCAATTTTGTTATGCTGTATGTATTTTTCTACTCTTATTTAAGGTATGATGTTTATGTAATTCATTTAAAATTGTAATGTGTAATTAATAAATGCAGATTAATATCCATCTATAATAACCAAACTTATAGTCATGTTAGTTAGGTTTTTATAGGTATACAGAGATATATTTTAATTAGATAAGTAATCTCCAAACACTTCTAAGACCTACAGAATGTGGCATTTAAAATATTTTAAGAACTTAGAATTTTCTGGACAGTAAGGCAGGTCTGCTTCTGACAGCAACAATATACTTCAAGAGAATAATGGGCATTGAAGAAAGTTGATGTTGTATTTACTTTGTGGCAACAGTTAGCCACTGAACAAGAACCTGTTCTTGTATTGACTGCTTGACAGTATGCTGTATAAACTGGGCATGCAGGTTCCATAGGAAAGTGACCTTTGAACTTTGGCAGAACAAGCTGTGATGGTATTTCAGGTTCCTGCTTTGCAGAGAAAATTGCCAAGCATCCTTCAGGACACAAAGAAAAGTGACTGACAGACTGTGCCAGACTTCCTGCATCACTGAAAGGTATGCCAGGGACACTGGCCTATAGACTAGAGATGGATGCCTCAACATTACAAAGGAACTTTGGGTGACTGTCCAGACAGACAGGTGTCATCTCTGTCATTTCTAGATTTTGGAAGTTGCTTGCATTTTCTGTTTACTTGGGTAATATTATATCCTTCTGTGGTCTTTGATGTAATTAAAGGTTCAATAATTATAGGTATAGTTTCTCTTAGGTGTTTTAAAAGGTATGTTAATATGAAACTCTAGACTTACAAGAATAAGGTAGACAATAGAATATTTTCTTTAATTTTGTTAATTACAAATGGACTAGATATTGTAACTGTAATTATTGCTTGATAACTGGTTGTATGTAATTTTGCTACATTAAAATTGAAACCTTCTTTTTTGATTAGATAGAAAAGACAAAGTGTGGTGGGAATGTCTTTCTATGTGCTATGAAAATCATTCTGCAAATAAAGGAACTGTTTTGCCTGTAGTGAGCATCATAGCAGTAGGCAGGAAATCATAGACAGGTATAGAAGGGTGGAGTTAAGACAGACTCCATCTAGTCACCAAAGAAGAAACATGTGAGGGACCCAGGTGAGCTGGCTATGGCCTTGTGGCCAGGTAGATTACTGGAAATAATTTGAATTAAGATGAAAGAGCTAGCTAGCAATGTGCCTGAGATGTAGGCCAAACAGGATGAAATTAATATAAACATCTGAGTCATTTTTGGGGGGAAAAAGCGGCCACGGGCAGGTTGAACCTCTGGCCCAGACAGAGTCAGAAACATTTTATAACAGGAACGTCTTAATTTTAAAAGGATTTGTTGGTGATAAGTTGAAGAAAAATTGTACAGTGTTTCTGGATGTCAGTTACACACTCAGTAATATTTTAATGATATCATTTGGGAATACAATAAAAACAAGGGCTGAGTGAAGGGTGGCAGGGTGATCATTTAACCAAGTAAAGAATCCTATTGGATTTCAGGTTAATGGAATGCTAGTCACCATCAGAGTCTCTGTTGTAAGCTAACAGTTTCCAGTCTAGCCTTGTTCTTACGAGCACTATAAAGTATGAGGCTGTAGATGATAGTGATTATTTATCTAATTTGTGAGTAACATACAACAGGGAGGAATAGCCAGAATCATATGTGATAGAATGAGAGGCTCTTGTGTGTATTCAATGGAAAAAGGGAAAAGGATTGTTCACTGTTACATAAATGGAGATAAACTAACCCACATGTTGAAGAGCAGAGAGCAGGTTCTTATTCTGATTATAACAGGATTCTTTGTAAATTGACTGACACCAATGATTTTCAACCTGAGTTAAATCCTTTTCAATGAGATAAAAATGAAGAATTTATATGTGTATAGATAGACTGTACATCTGAGATCAAGCAGATACTTCTCTCTGTTCAGCATCTGGTGAGGGCCCCATGGAAGATGTTCAGAATTCAGAATTCAGAAAAAGATCACATAATAAGACAGGAGGCCATAAGGATTTTGAAGCCAGCTTTATCTTTTTTTTTTCTTTTTTATAACAATCCACTCTAAAGAACTAACCAAAGTCTCTCTATATTAACGTTTTCTGAATCTCCCACCCACAACCCAATTATCTCTTACAGAAACCACCTCTTAACAACTTTACTGCCGTATCCCATTACCATGATGGAGATCAAGCATCTGACATGTGAGCTGTTGAGGGAAAACTGTATCTGAGACACAGCACTTGGTTTTGCATCTCTAAAAACGAGAACTTACCATCATTTCCAAGAACATCCTAGCCTTGTCATTTGAGTCTGTGATGGAATAAGTGTGACTTGTTTCTTTAACAGAAGAGAGTTTGCCTAACATCTTGCTGCTGTCTTGAGTCCCTGTGCTGGGGATTTAAGTATCCACATGATACTGCACAGTCATGAATCATTGTTCTGTAATGCTAGTGAGGCTATGGTAGCTTTAAAAGGAAGCTGTAAAGGTGATATTTATTTATATAAAATGAGTTGTATACATAGGTAAATAAAACCCTAGCTCTCAAACCCTGAAAGACTTTGTATGGTGTAGATTGTCTTTTTCTCCATTGTCTCTAACACTGTTGTTTAACCTTTAAACTGTCTCCATTCAGTCTAAATGCAAAGAGAAGTCAGTGTGCTGAGAAAACATCTAAATAATAAAGTGAATCATGAGTGTTTCTCTATAAGCTGTAAGTCAAATGAATTTCCCATCACAGAACAGGTTAAGTGAGCTAGTGATAGGGAGGTATAGATGCATCTGGGAGCTCTACTTGGGTTAACTCTGAAAGCCTGTGTTTCTTGCATTAGTAGTACCTTTGGAGATACCTGGGCCTAGTGGTGGTTGCAACAGAGCTGCTTCTGTGACAGACTCATGATAAAGTTTAATACTGTTTCTATCTACATGTCCTCCAAGCTGATCTGGCTTATGTGATAGGCAGAAAGACAAACAGACAGGTACAGACAGACTGTGGTGGTTTGAATAAGAATAGCCCCATATATATATATATATATATATATTCATATATTTGAATGTTTAGTCACTGGGGGGAGTACTATTTGAAATGACTACAAGGATTAAGAGGTGTGACCTTGTTGAAGAAAGTGTGTCACTGAGGGTAGATTCTGAGGTTTCAAAAGTCCAAGCCAGGACCAGTGTCCCTTGGTCTTCCTGCCTGCCTGCCTATTGGCCAGGATGTCACTTTCAGCTAATGCACTAGCACCTGCCTGCATGTCACTGTGCTCCACACCATGATGAACTAACCTCTGAAACTATGATCAAGCCCACAAATAAATGCTTTCTTTTGTAAGACTTTCCTTGATCATGGTCTCTCTTCACAAAAATAGAACAGTGACTATGACATGGGCACAGATGCAGACACAGATTCAGACATAAACATGGACACACACACACAGAGTATTGTGTGACAAAACTTTTCCTGTAGAGAGACAACATACACATAGATATTTACCCCCAGAGAGGAATCCCATGACAGAACAAAGTACTGACACCACTTGGTGACACAGTAAGTTTTATCAGGTAATTTATAGGAATATGGGTAAAGGGTTACTTATAGGAGCAGAAAGGACCAGTGCCCACCCAGCACATGTAACAGCTCACACAAGATGGGAACCTAGAGCACATTGCACAGTCTACAGGCAGCTCAATGAAAGGGCCAGGCAAATACTATGACAACCTGTCATAATAACTCAGTATGATGTAGGCATTGGTCCCTGCTTCTTGGTACTGAGCAGGAAGATTCTGAAGAAGAACTGCGAATAAAGGGCAATCAATCTCCAGTACCCTTGACAGCAAGGACGAGGAGGCCTGGTATGTGGAATTCAATAGGTAATAATTACCTATTATTAAGGTAATAACCAGAGAAAGCAAAGCCTGGGACTTGTCTAGGCCTGCCCCCAAATGAAAAACCTAACCAGTCTCTCACTAATCTAGTCAATTAGAATATATTAAAATGATTGCCACTTGCTTAAGCCAATTGTAGATAAAATAACCTAACTGCATTAGGAACTGCTCTTACTCTGTACTTAAATGAAGCCTTCAAGTCTCAGTTACAATATCTGGTCTTCTTTGTCATTTTGTCTTTGTGCAGGATGTGTGGCCCCTGCATTCTGAAAAATAAATACTCTTGCTAATTGCATCATGACTGATGGTCTTGTATGGAACTTCTCCCAGACCCTAAGAGTCAGCAGGTTAGAGGGTGTCCTTTCCAAGTTGCTCGGTCGGCCTAAACATCTTCCAGGAAGCTCCATAGCTTTCTGCTTCTTCTAGGTCTTATCTGAGAGTTTTCTTTTCTGCTTGGCTCTTCTGAACAATCTTAATTGTTTACCCTTAGGAGGGAGGAGTCTAATGAATCTGATCAGTTTCAGGAATTTCTGAAGCTATTTTGAATTGTTTACCTTCTGGCTTAAGGAGCTTCCCTACAGGATGAACTATTTCAGTCTGGGAGAAAACTGCTACACAACATAGGGAAAAAGGGATGATGGGTGGAAGGCAGGGAGGAGACATTTATTTTTAAAATCTTTTAAAAATTACTTGATTCCATGGATCAATGGAATCAAATTGAGAATTCAAGCATTAACCCAAAAACCTGTGAACACCTGATCTTTGACAAACAGGCCCAAAATATTACATGGAAAAAAGATAGTAGCTTTAACAAATGATGTTGGCATAGCTGGATGGAAGTGTGTACAAAAATGCAAATAGATCCCAGCCTGTCACCCTGCACAAAACTCAAATCCAAGTGGATCAAAGACCTCAACATAAACCCAGCCACACTGAATTTGATAGAAAAGAAAGTGGAAAATAACCTCCAACGAATTTGCACAGGTGACCACTTCCTAAATATAATACCAGTGGCACAGACACTAAGACCAACAATCAATAAGTGGGACATCCTGTAACTGAGAAGCTTCTATAAAGCCAAGGACAAAATGACAATGGGAAAAGATTTTCACCAACCCTACAAGTGACAGAGGATTGATCTCTAAAATATATAAAGAACTCAAGAAACTAGAGGCCAAAACCCTGAATAACCCAATCAAAAAATGGGGTTCAGAACTAAAAAGGGAATTCTCAGCAGAAGAATTACAAATGGCTAAAAGGCACTTGGAAAAGTGTTCATCATCTTTAGCCATTAGAGAAATACAAATCAAAACAACTTTGAGATACCCCCTGACACCTGTCAGATAGGCTAAGATAAAAGATACAGATGACAGCCTATGCTGGAGAGGTTGCAGAACAAGAGGAATACTCCTCCATTGTTGGTGGGAGTGTAAACTTGTTCAGCCACTCTGGAATGCAGTATGGCGGTTTCTCAGAAAACTGGGAATCCATCTCCCCAAGGATCCAGCAATACCATTATTGGACATATACCCTAAAGATAAACCTTCATACTCCAAAGGCATTAGGTCAGCTATGTTATAGCAGCATTATTCGTAATAGTAAGAACTTGGAAACAACCTAGATGCTCCTCAACTGAAGAATGGATTAACAAACTGTGGTACATCTACACAATGGAGTACTACTCATTAGTAAGAAAAGCATGATATCCTAAAATTTGCAGGCAACTGGATGGAATTGGAGAATATCCTCCTGAGTGAGGTATCACAAACCCAGAAAGATAAGCAGAGAATGTGGAATCTAAACAATAAAGCAAAAAGCAAAGCATGTCCAAGCTGGAAACCACAAACACTGAACAGATTGGGATCTGAAATACCCTGGACCAGCACCTTGGATCCCACTCCCTCCAGAGGAATGCTTGATTCAGTCTTGATGTTTGGGGTGAGGAAAGCAGATCTGCCAGGAGTGGATGCTGAACTAAGCCACGTTGGGACCTTGGAACCTCCTGCCCTTGCAGGAGAGGAGATGGGGAGATGTGGAGAAGAGAGAGTGACTGGAAGGGGCAGGAGGGGGAAAGGAGCTTGAACAAGTATATACATGGATAAAAAATATGACTTTATTCATAATAAATAAAACAAAACAAAAGATTTAAAAAAATTACTTGATCCTGATTCTGTCCAGAGACTCTCTTTAAGAATTTTTTTTTTGCTTAAATTAACATTTAAAAATAATAATGATAGGTCTTGGTGTGCTTCTTCAAATTTTCTTATAAGTTTATTTGATGTATAACTTTTAAATTTATTCTATGTATAACAGTCTTTTTTAAAAACTGGCAATTCAAAGTCCTTTACTATACATCAAATGTGTCTTGGTTTTCTTTCTATTGAAGTAAAAAACATCGTGACTAAAAGCAACATGGGAAGAAAAGCGTTTATTTACTTGGCTTACATGCCCTCATCAGAGTCTACCAGTGAAGGAAGCTAAGGCAGGAATGCAAGCAGGGTAAGAACCTGGAGCAGAAGCTGAATAAGAAGCCACAGAGGAACACTGCTTACTGGCTTGCTCCTCTGTTCTTTGCTCAGCCTGTTTCCTTATAGTACCGAGGGCCACCTGCGTAGAATTGGCACCACTCACCATGGGATGGGTTCTCCTACATCAAGGAAATTCCCTATAGATTTGCCTATAGGTGAACATGATGGAGGTATTTTCTCAATTGAAGTTCCCTCTTCCCCGATAACACTAGCTTATGTCAAATTGACAGGCTAACCTCCAGCACACTATACGTTTTATAAGCTATGAAATTTAGAGGATAAAAATTTAAGTTTTACTTTTATAGATACAAAAAATACACAGTAAACTTAACAAATACCCAGTGGGTAACAAATGGGAGTCATTGTGTGTACAGATTCAAGTGATTAAATTAAATCAAAGAGAGAGGTAAGAATCCACTGCACTCATGCTAGGACACACATGAGTGGCTTGGAAGATTTTTTTCTTTCAGTTGCCTCTCCAAGACTGGCACCCTAAGATGCCTTTGCTGTTTGCATGTCAGTGTCCTCATCCATTACTATGAAGAAGCTTCTTGCGAACTTTTTAAATCCACCATAACTTTTTTTTACATTGATTTTATGCTGATTGGCCTATGGCTCAGACATGTTGCTAGGTCTTTCATCTTGACTCAACCCATTTCCATTAGTCTAGGTCTTGCCACGTGGCCCATGGCTTACTCATTTTTTTACATCTTGCTTCTTGGGCTGCTGGAAGACGTCTCCCCTGACTCCACCCTACTTCCTCTTTATCTATGCTCTGATTTCTCGCCTACTTCTAAGATGCCCTGACATAGGCCCAGTTTCTTTATTAATGAATGATATTCACAACATACAGATGGGCATTCTATATCACTTCCTCTTTTCAGTTTAATCAAAAAGAAAGGTTTCAATTTTAACATAGCAAAATTACATATAACAAAACAGCTATCAGGCAAAAATTACAGTTACAATATCTAGTCTATTTGTATTTAGCAAAATTAAAGAAAATATTCTTTCATCTACCTTATCCTTGTGAGTCTAAAGTTTCATGTCTAATATACTTTTTATAATAAATAAGGAAAACTATACTTATAACTATCTAATCTTCAACTACATCAAAGACCACAGAAGGATATAATATAACCCACGTAAACAGAAAGTGCAAGCAATATTATGGGGGTCCTGAGGCTGGATCATCTTAGTTGGCAGCCTAGAAGCTGATGTGGCCATCTCTTCCCATTAGAGATTTTTCAAGGAGTCTTTCTTAATCAAACCATATTCTCCTGGAAGCAATTCACAGGCTATCATCTTCTGTGGAAACAAAAGCACAACCTCTTTTCCAAAGCAACACATCCTTAGACCCAAATTTCAAAATCAAGATACCTTTAAAATACGTATGTTTAACTTAGAAGCTTTTACAATCAAATGTCTTTCTGCAGTTAGCTCATTAACAGTTAAAAAATTAAAAGGAAACATAATAGTAGGCAAATCCATACTCTTTGTGTATTTTCCTTCTTTACATGGCATATATATATATATATACACACACACACACATATATATATATATTCTATCTCTATTTTTAAGGACTTTCTCTACCCTTTTTCTTTTCTCTCGCAGCCTTCATATTCTTTTTTACATACATTGTAACTCATTTAGACATGTTCTCCATCTGAATCTGTTTTATTGCATATCCTTAATAATTTTCTATCCAGGATTATTCTTAAAATGCTAAACTGTAAAGTACTGCTTTGACTGCTGACTTCACTCTGCTCGGCTTTTCAACATGGCAGAGGTACCAGAGTTACACTTATCTTTCCAATTCTGGAAAGCAGTATTAAATACTGAGCTATTTACCACCCCAGCTCTGGGGAATCTTAGGGCATACATTGCCACCAAGTAGAGCACTGCCACACACTGCTCATGAACTCCATGTAAGTATTTGGCAGCAGAGCCTTTTAAAAAACTCAAGTGTTTTGCTGCTAACACTGAGTCAGGAAGCCTCTCTTTAAAAAGCCTCCCGCAAACAAAACGGACCCAAGAAAAAGCTGCTACTACTAAGAAGTAGTCTGTTCCCTTTCAGAAAGCTTAAATTCATCATATGTGGCTTGTTGCTGACGTCGAGGCTCCTGTGAGACTCAGGAACTGGCCTTGTTCCAGTTTAAACTGCGCTCCAAAAGTTTGTCATTTTGCAGCTCAAGCCTGCACACCACCACGCCAGGGCATCTCTTGAGAGACACAACTCAGAAGCTTTTTTGGTTCTAATTTTGTGCCCTAGAACCCTTTGTTAAGCTTCCTAAGGCTTTATGTGGATGTATATGACCCACAATGGGCCGCCATTTGTAATAATAAGTTTCTGGCCCAGAGTAGCCCTAAGTACTGGACCCGCCTGCAGCTGCTTAGCTCTGTATAGCCCTGAGGTCCGGAGCAGCAATCCCAAAGTCTCAAAGAAACACACAGAAGCTTACATTAATTTCATCCTGATTGGCTATGGCTCAGACATATTTATTCCTAGCTCATCTTAATTCAACCCACTTCCATTAATCTGTCTTGCCACGTGGTCTGTGCTTACCTATTTCTTTACATCTTGCTTCTTGGGTGGCTGGATCGTGCCTCCTCATAAATTTTACTTAGCATAATTTCTACTGACTAAGAAAACAAGTGACATTTAAATTCTTTTCAGTCCTTGAATCAAACATCTTAACAGGATAATTTCTTAGCATATGTGAAAAGGCATGCCACTGAATATTTTATGCCTAATACGTAATTTTATATTCACCTTACCAATGGTATGAAGTTATTTTCCCATTCTATAGTTAAGAAGTAGTGATAAAGAGATGCTAAATGTCTCAAAATGGCATTTAGTTTAAAAGGGGAAAAACTAAAGGAGCATTTTCATATGTGAAAGAAACTAGCTGCAATGGTGTTGGTGATGAGTTCAGATCTCAACTCTACAGTTTACCTTTGTCAAGGTAGAGATCAGATTACCATTTGCTCAACCCTCCAAGCCAGCCATCTGTTTAATGGTGATGATATCAGTAATATTTCCCTCTAAGGGTTGCTGTGAAGATTACAGGAAATTATTTAGTAATCAATAAGTGTATCTATGCTAGAGTTGACAATGATTTATAGTCCTTCACAAAGTGTTTCCTTTTAACAGAACCCAGCAGCCTAAGAACACTGGAAGTTCAAAGCCATGCACTCTTCACCAGCATTGTTTGGAAAATATTTCCCTTTTTGACTGATTAGAAGGTTAATGCGAAGTGCCTGCCTAAACTGTTCCACAGTGTATATGCATTTGGACACAAATTTTAAAGAAGAAAATGACTAACATAATCACGAGCATCATATTTACAGATTCTCAGACACATTCACAGAACGGTACCAGTAACCCACATGCTAGTTACCAGAGATAATTCATTTTTCTGCATTAAAAAGGTCAAGGAAATGTGTCACTCATTCTTTCTATCAATTAGAAAATACTTGAATCCTTCTGGCCTCTGCCCACCCCCCACTTTCACTCAGCAGAACTGGCTAGCTATCAGGATTTATTGGGTAGGTAATCCTTTAGTTTAATGGTGAGAAACATCTTGATGTCTTTTGGACTCTGCTGAGCTCATTAGGTACAGAAGGGCCCCAGGAAGCTAGGAAATTTATTCAGATTTCTGTTTGTCTGCAGTTTGATGTAATATTGTTTTATTTTTGGCCCCCAATTGCTCAGCAAAAGAAAAAAAAAACCCTTGGTTAAGCTGCTGATTTCCTCTGAATTGCTGAGTGCAAGGATTGAAGCTGATGAAATCATTTAGTGCTGAATGTTTTTATTCAAACCCTGCCAGTGGCTCTGGCTGGGGTTTTGCATGAGGAATATTATGACAGTCATTCTTATGGAGTCAAGCAGCTATGATTTAACAGGAATACTACTTTGTGACTACCTT
Organism: Sigmodon hispidus; assembly: GCA_004025045.1. Classification (NCBI taxonomy): domain Eukaryota; kingdom Metazoa; phylum Chordata; class Mammalia; order Rodentia; family Cricetidae; genus Sigmodon; species Sigmodon hispidus. Next base: position 70,745 of record PVIH01005664.1, read on the forward strand.
GTACAGGATATTTTCAACTTTTATTTCAATTTTAGGGCATTAGAATAATTTTTCAGGTAAGAAGATGAACAAAGAGAAAGCATATGAACTTTATCTTAGTAAAGTCAATTGCAGCTTCTCCAAATATCCCCAAGTCCTAACAAAAGTGCTTTGATCTTGAGTTTGTAAGGTGGCATCCTGGGAACATTTTTTTAGGAGGTCCATGGGTAGGGGGGATACTTATGACTTTGACATCATCAGGGGAAACAGGAACCTGATGAAGGTACTACTTGAATAAGTTACATCATCTTTTTTTTCCTCTTCTCATTGACCTTTTCTCATCCTTTCTTCTATCTTTGAAGAAAAGGCAGTAAGCCAAGAAAGTAGATCAAACTCACCCCAATGGAAAAAAAAATGGCCAATCAGGAAAGCCTTTGGTCTCCAGCTATCTAGACTGCCCACCTATGCAGCAGGTGTGTGTTTGCTGAACACATGTAAAGCAAAACAGTTATTCACCAATCAGCTATCCATGCAACAAACATTACCAATTAGCCAGTATTTGAGTCACAAAAATTAACATATATGAGAAGTATATGAGAAGGCAATACAAAGTTCGAAATGCTGAGGGAGCAAATCAAATGTGAGGAAATCATTCAGACACAGCCTGCAGCATTCACAAGGTTGAGTTGCAAAGAGGAACAAGGGCCACCACAGGGTACATTTCTCAACTGCTACCTCCCCTCAACAGTCCAGGGAGTCAGGAGCAGTGTGAGATGACAGAGAAGTTATAGTCTCTGGAACCACACAGCCTTAGGCTCTCATCTTCACCATTGCATCCAATGGAAATAATGACCTTTCAATATCTCCCCCTCTTTACTCCACAGTAACATAAACTTTGGATGTATCTAGGTAAACAGACACCGCAGGATAGACTATTTCCCAATCTCCTCTGCATCTGAGGTTTAAGCTCTGGTCATTGGTTACAAACAGAAATGGTATTTGTATCTGAAACATGTCTGTAAGAGAATTGAAATTTTGGTTTTCTCTTGATGTTTTGGGTTCTCCTGGCAGGTAGTTGACAATGGAAGCTGATGCTGTAGGAGCCTCATTGAACCACCAGAGGGAAGCTGTATATACAGCATGGCAGAACAATGTGAACCACAGTCTGAAGCCACTGAACTGGCTCCATGTGGCCTGTGAGAAGGAAATCCAATTGCATTTTGTTTAACAATGCTTGGATTCCTATCATTTGTAGTAGAGCCTAATCTTAACTCATATCAACAAGATCTTAAGTAAAGACAGCCCTAAACTTTCTGAAGCCCAATAAAAATGAAAATAATGTCTACTTGCATATCTTTTACAAGCTGAATTAAGAAAATAAATTTAATTTACCTAAAATAATGCCAGCAACAGGGTTACTATGCACACTGCTACTTTTCTAACAATGACCTCTCCCTACCCAATATCTCTGTTCCACAAGTAATTTAACTTACATAGGATCAAATCTCCTGTTTCCTGACAGCTGCTCGACCCAGGGAAAGGTTGTGATCCACCAGTGGAAATAGCATATACTGGGATATGTGTTGTTCAAGGGACTAGGCTTCCCAGGAGTACATGCTTCCAGCTTAGAAAATGGTGCCTCTTCCAGATGGTGCAGCCTTGAGAGAAATGCATGAATTGATGGCAGATGAAGAGACTCCTTGCAGGAAACCAAGGTGAGTTCAAATGACTGATGACTGGGCAGGAAGCTAATGTGATAGAAAATCATTCACAATCTCTCTAAATGCTCTACATTAGGCAGACATTCCCCAGGCTACTTGTTTCTCTGTCTTCCAGTCAAAAGTGTATGATTTGCGATCATAAACCACCATTCATGGAAAGATTCTCCAATAATAAGTTGGCATGGAGGCAAAAGGAAAAGTGAGAGTATAATTAATTGAGAATCTCTCTTTGGTGGGGTGTGTTTGGGGAAATCAGAAGGGCATTGGGCAATATTTTCCTTTCCTGCCTTTTCCTCCCCTTTATCTTTCCTAGCTACTTGCCCCCATGATCAAAGTAGGTGTGGGACAACTGTGGGCCCAGTATGGCCAACTGCTAGCCTTTAGGGAAGTCTTCATGATGAAAAAGTACTAAGGATAACCAGACAGAACCCAAATCCCTGGTTTGCCACCTAGCAGCTGTGTGTCAGTGGACCCCCAAGCTGTTTATATTCTCCAGAATTCAGTGTGTTCACCTGCAAGTCAAAAATTAAACTAGAAATTTCTCTGGGCATGAGAATAAACAATCCATCTAGTTAGTGTTGGTTGAATAAAATAGCTTTATAAGTGAATTAAATTTTGACCTTTTACTAATCACTTAGCTGGATTTTCCTCAGTTCTTAGTCATTCTTAACAAGCTAGGGATCTGTTTAGAGCATATAGGCAGTGGAAGCTCAACATATGTTGGTTGAATCAGATAGTCAATCATCACTTATTAGACATTTGCCTTGTATGAAGCATTACTTTGAGCACCAAAAAGCTGTGAGTAATAACAGGGAATTTTTTTTTCTTTAGTTGCAGAAGCTTCCTGTAGGAGAGGTGAGATAAAACAATACAGAAACACTGGAACAAGCTAAGTTTATATGCTAGTAAGTGTCTGGAGAAATAAGAAAATATGTGTCCAGTTGCCTTGTGGTAGTGGAAGGAGGGGCATTAATTTAGACATGGTAGTGGTAGCTATGAAGCAGACACTGCTTAGGTCAGACTTGAGTTAGGCTTATGGACCACTCTGCAAGGACTGTTAGGAAGGGCCCTTAAGGAAGGGCAGCAGATAGGAAAACCCTGGAGAAGACCAGGTTAGGCATATGTAAGAAACAAAAGAAGATCTGTCTGTGCCAGTACAGAGAACAAATTAAAGAAACATGGGAAGGATTTTGAGTTTGAGAAAAAGACAGATTGTGCATCATCTGCTGAGCAGAGGAAGAGATTAGATTTCATTCTTTTTGCAATGGGAGGCCTTGGGGGGAGTTTAACTAGGGCACACATATCATCTTATCTGTCCTCTAAAGTGCTTTATCTTACTGCCTCCTGTAGAAGCTGTTCTGAAGAGGGCAAGGCAGGCAACATAAAAGATAAGAGCCTGTGGCAGTTGTCCAGATAAGAGTTAATGGTATATGCCAACCGCAGCAATGGGAATGGGTCAGCTGGGAAAGGCTCAGAATGTGTTTTTGAAGAAAAATGATTTGCTGAGTGAAAGAAAGAAGTCAAAAGTGTTCGCTGAGTAGTGGGGGATGGATGGGCAGAAGGTGAAGGAAGAAGAAAAGGAAGGAAGTTTAGTGGGGAGAACAGATCAATAGTTCTTCATATGCAAAGTCTGAGATGCTTATCAAGCAGTCAAGTAAAGTAAATGCTAAGCAAGCAGTTGGGTATGGGATTACACTGTAACTAATAAGAAATATACTGAAGGGGCCACTGAGTTGAGACTGGTCAGCAGGCAGATGCTATTAAAAGCCATAGGAAATACAATGAAATAACCTATAAATGTAGATAGGGAGAGAATCAAGGACAGAGGCTTGAGGAGTTCCAACATTTAGAGGTCACTAGAAAATAAATCTTCAGTGAAACTGGACCAATATGCTGATACAAAAATCTAGAGATAGAGATACCCTGTTTTAAAAAGAAAATATCAAATTACACCAAATGCCAATGGGAAGCCAAGCAACAAAGGGGCAGAAAATCAGCCATTAGCATAGGTAAGCTATGGGCCAGTGGCAACTTGTATATTCCAGGATATGTATATATTCCGAGATACACTCAATGATGATTGGTTCTCTTTATTTGTGCCTTTGTGCTGTCTCTGTCTCTTTAATGGGGTTGAATAGAGTCGCCTGTTTGCAGTGCAGTGGTCATGATGCAATACCACCTCTGGGACTGGGTTAGAAAGGACTGGCCCCTTGATGTCATGCTCCAGTATTTGTCATGGGTGTCATCATAGTGTAAACAGATATTAGACAACTGTGCTGGGGTGAGGGTGGGGCTGATGAGATGGCTTTGTGGGTAAGGATGCTTGCTGCCAAGTCCGAGGATCTGAATGTTATCCCTCAAACCTGTGTCATGAAGGAAGAAATCAACTCTTGCAAGTGCTCCTGAGACCTCCATACATGCATCCTGGCATAAGCATTACCAACCATACATGTGCATGTGTGCAAATACACAAACAAAAAAATATAAATTTTATAAAACTGTATTGGAATTTCTTCCTGGGCAATTGTGAGTAAGAAAGAGATGTATAACTAAAGACAGTATTTGATGGTTTATAAGCTCTAATTTGTTTAAGGAAGTGATGATCTGAAGTACATGAGAGAAGGAAAGTAGCTGGTCATAGGCAGTAGAAGGAGATTCTGTGGAAGGATAACAAAGAGAGAAGAGAGTTAAGAAGTAGAAAAGTACTTGAACCCAGCATTGGGAAATGTAAGGTCTAAAGTGCAACCCTGGAAGTAAATAGAGCAGATGAAGGAAAGAAAGACACCAACAATGTGAAACACATCACTAATGCAGGGGTGACACTCATCTGTATGATAACTTAGTCATAAAGTTGACAGCAAGATCCCACTGTCACTAAACGCATGGTCAATGTGAATGGCAACTGGTGATAGTGAATAGAAGTCAATGGATGGTTTTCAAATTACTGAGGACAAGAATTAAATTTCCCTTCAAGTAATGGCTAAATGCTGAAGCAAGTTAATCCTAAAATGTTGCTTTTATATCATTACCATCATCACCAAATGCTATGATTTATTTGTTTCACTTTTGTTTTCTGTAGGTGCTGGATGTCAAGCTTAAAATCACATATACTTGTAAGGTAAGTACTGACCTGTATCTCCAGATTGTGAATAAAAATATTTCTCCCCACAAACATGTCTGCTACACAGACTGCAAGCTGTAGCCCAAACAGATTAATGGCAGCCTCAGAGTTGTGGTTATTTCTCAGAGTTCTTAGATCTGTCTGAATACACATTTGTTACAGTTATTTTAAGTAGAAACTTGTGCTGGATGTAACTGTCAGAAGCAAAGCTGTGATCACTGTACTTTGAGGAATGTTACTCACCCTCATGGTCTGGGACATTGGATCTACTCTTTCAACTTCTTCATTTCCTGTGTGTGAAGTGTGTGCAGTTCCATCAGGTTTTTTGCTGGATTTGCTTCATGGACTCAAGCCTTCCTTGATTTTTCTGTCTAACTCTGTTGTGATGGCTATTTTTGGTTGTCAAATTGACTACATCTGAAATTAACTCAAATTCAAACATGGAGGGCGCACCTGTGAGGGATTTTTGCTTAATTTGAAGTAGGAAGACACACATCTTGAATTTGGACTTTGACAAAGGAAGACACACCATTAATCTTGGCCACACCTTCTTCCGGAAGCCCTGAGGACGTGGAAGAAAGAAGCTTTTGCTCTTTGCCAAGTTGGTCTTGCTTTGTTATCACTGGTATTAGATCCTACTTATTTGAAATTTCAAAGTCTACTGAAGACTAGCTAAGATATCTAGCCTTGTGAACTGAGCAATTTCTGGATTCTTGGGCCTTCTGTTCATAATTAGTCATTGTTAGATTAGCTGGACCACAGCCTAAAATTCATTATGGTAAATTGTGTGTGTGTGTGTGTGTGTGTGTATGTGTGTGTGTTTGTGTGTAAAGAAACTTGTTCTATAAGTTCTGTCACTCTAGAGAACCCTGACTAATACACCTTCCATCCACATCAAGCTTTTCCCACCTGCCTTTTCAGCCTTCACAGCTACTCAAGTCACCACCACAGACAGAGGCAGTGGCTTCTCAATTTAGAATAAATCATAGTCCATGTCATCCAAAAGGAGTCTGCTTCAATGATGCTCTTAGATCATACATCAAAAAGTTGGTAAAAACCAAATTAGGACCATACTTACAATGAATACTGCCAATTTTTATTGCTCTAGGTCTACCTATAACTGGTATATTTGATGAAAACAAATGACAGACTCAAAATGACAACGCTCACAAACAATATTGGTGGTGCCTCCTAGATATAATAAGTCAGAAACAGGCCAGTCACAGTGTACACCTGAGATTGGAGATGCTGAAAGAAAGAGATAAAAACACTGGGCAGTTTGTGTATTCTTTGTCATTTGTTTTTGTCAGTGAGCAAGAAAGGCAAGATAAATATCAAATTTTAGCAAATGAAATGAAAGGTAGTTTACAAGCAAAACTTTCATGTCATTTGCATCTGATTAGAAGCATGTTTAAGAAGAAACACCAGTTCTTATTTTTAAAAAAAATTCTTAGAAAAATTAAAACATTGTGGAAGTACATTGTTTACAGAGGGAGAATTTTTACAAAGCCAGAAGGTTAAATGGACGCTTTTAAGTTATCCTCCAGCAAAAGTGTTTAATTATCAGTATTGGGTGAGCAGTAGAAGAGAACATGATCACCTAAGGACTCTGAACTCAATTCCCCGCCCCCATCAGTGCAATGAGAGTAATGGCAAAAACTCGAGAAACTGGTAGAAACAATAGATATGAGGTGAGTAAAAGTGTTTCATAAGTTGCAAAGTCCTCTGTGCTTTTGGAGAACCAACCACATGAGAAAGACCTATGATCTTTGTGTAAATACCAGATGCCTGTTTAGGTCCCTGGCCACTTTCCAACAGTGTCCTTGTTCCTTCTCCTTTGGAAAATGTCCTCTCCTCTGTGCCTCCCATTCCCTGGCTAAGCAATTTGGTATGCTCCAGAGACCTGGCCACAGTGGGACTTCAGGAATGACCACACCATGTAAGCCAATTCAATCATACTTCTGAGGGTCTTCCTGCTTTTCCCAAAGGCTATGCAGATATATTTCCAGTGGTGCTGGAAGCCATCTCTCTTTCCAGTTAGACTCACTCATGAAGATGCTGAAATGAAGAAAGAATTAAAATTGAGAATCCCATCAGCAAATTCTCTTTTGGGACAATTGTTTTCATTAATCTTTCAGTGTATCTTTGAAACTGAGATAGCCCTGACATCAGCTCCTAGCTGCCTTGTTGGACATGCTTTTTCACTTAATGCAGCAACTTCAAGCACAAGACAGCCTAAAGAGTGACATTTTTGTGATATTTTTCTGTGTTGTTTGTTGCTTGCTTTTGAATCATTTATATCAATTTTCCAACCTGTAGGGTGGCTTTTGCATCTTCTGAGAAAGCATCTATTTTTCTAATCAAGACAATGTAGAAAATATATATTTCCCTTGGGAAGACACTCTTATCTCTGGTCTCTTTACATCTTCAGAAAACCACTACAGGAGAGCCAAACACCAAACACCAGGAAGTTACAGCTGTCAGTGGGAAATGAGGAGCATTCTCTTAGAGTCAGAACTGTCATCCATCTATTCTCTCTTGTGCCAAGGGGATTTTGATATGTGTGAGAGTAGAGGTAATGCTTCAGCAGCCCCAATCCACTCCTAATGACTGGGAAGGTCTCAGGGGAAGAACTGGTACTCAGTCATCACTGAAGACCAAAGAGGCTTGAGTCTGACATCAGAGGTGGATAGCAATAGCAATAAAAATGCAGGAAGAACCAGGAGTGGCAGACATGCAGTTCTGTTTTTTACCTCTGATCTCTTCAATTCTGGGAGATGCTGTCAATCCGATGATCTGTCTTCCTCTATCACTTAATCTTCTGCGGAAATGCCCTCAGACAGTCCCAGAAATGTGTCTCCTAGGTGAATCTAAACCCATTCAAGTTGACAAGGTCAATCATCACAAGTCCATCTCTTGATAGCTTGACACCCAACTACATCTCTTTATGTTATTATTTCTTTTCAAATTAACAAGTGATAACAAGATCATAATTCTACCAGATGTAATATAACTAGCCCATATAAAACCTCCAAAACATTAATTCTTCTCCCATGGTCAATGACCAAGTTTGTTGAGAAATGCATATCTTTCATAATTTAAACATGGTAATATAATTTTTGCAACATTTAAGTATTGGTATTAATTAACAGTACATAGTAAAGGCACTGAAGAAATAGTCAAAGAATTAAAGTGTTGATATCTGCATATATGCACAAATATACTATCTTCCCAAAATGAGACAGAAGTACTCATACCAGTACAACCTTTGTTTTTATAATTGGTTAAGTGGCTGTTGCTAGTATTTATAACTATATACATTATCCTCTATTATCAATTCTGTATTTTCTATATCCTCAGAAATCACCTCAGCAGGTCTTTGTTCTTCATCAGGGGTGAACCACACCATCCTGCCTAGATTGAGTTGCTGGAATTTCCTAGCATATTCATATCTGATGGGAATATCAGAAGTCATAAAGCCAGCACATCTACTTGACAAAGATCCAGCAAAGCTGAGCCAAGCTGCATGATGAGCACCATGACAATTTTGGTCTTGATCTCTGCCTGCTGTATACTTGGGGACTTTTTAATATTGGTACATTTTGGTGATATTGGATTCATGAAATTTTTTATGAATCATTTATGCTTTCTAAGCTTTCCCCAAAACAGTCCTGAACATACTACCCCTCCTACTTTTAGGAAGATATACTTATATACTTGAAGGTTTTCCTTATGCCTTGGAGATTGTAACACACATGAAGAAGCCAGAGGTCTTTTTATGAGGCTATGAGACATCCTTGAAACATCTGTCTCTGTACTTATTCAGGAACAATATAATCAAAACAAAGTAAGCTTTGAAAGGTCAACAAGATTTGGTGGGCTACAGGAGTTGCTACAGATCAGATTGCAACCTCTTCCCACTTGGGCAATTATGTGGCATATACAGCAACAAAGTTAGATCAGCTGAAGTTACCTCTGACCTACACAGAGACTTATATAGATGAGCAAAAAACGGAGTGGAAAGATGATAAAAGAATGAGATGTCAAGACCTCCCTTTCTTAGAAAAGTTAGCATACACTGAGTCACTATGATGTCATATGACCAAAAAACAACAGAATGCCAGGATTAGATATATAAACAAATTTTATAAAGACATAAAATATAAACATTGTCTTATACCAGAGTTTAAATAAGAATTGCAGCAGCTTTGGTCTACAGACTTTTCTTGGGCACTCTGACCTTTAAGAGTTAATAATACACTGCTTGGAATATGGCAATCTTCCTGGAGTGGCTTGGAAGCTTTGTTTTGGTCTAGCATCCTTGAAGCAGCCAGAGATAAAAGGCTGTCATATGCATCTAGATTATTAAAAATTGAGTTATGGTGTTAATAAGTAAAAATGATAACTCTGATTATCAATGATGTCAAAACTTGAGGGAAAATGATTGGAAAAGAGAACTTTGTTTTGTCATAATTTACTAATGGTGACTAAGCGAAAGGAAGTAAAATATGTTTAAAACAAAAAAAATTGATGTGATCTATGTTTTGGAACAACATGAATCTATCCCTGCTTACTGAATTCTGTATAAATAAAGAAGCACTCTGGTTGTTAGTTAGGATGAAAGATTCTCCTGACCCTCATGCCTGGTTCATCCTTCCCTTACATTTTCTCTGGACTGTCAACTGCTATGGCTGATTCCTGGCAGTCTCACACTGATATTAATCACAAGATATGGTAACACAGCTCTAAATGATTTCCTATACCCCATACATATTCTTTCTTCTCTCCATTGTAAATTACTAGTCTAATTTCACCGTGATAGTTCAGATCAGATCAATTTTCCTTTCTAAAACTGTAACTCTGTTTTAACCTGTTGACTTTAGGTATCAGGAACCTAACGCAGCCAGAAAAAATGTCTTAGCTTCCAGTTTAGTAGAATAGTTGTTGAGTCTCTTGGTCAAAGCACTCCCCCATCAGAAACCAAGCCTTCTAAGCTGGTAAAGCTTTAGGTCACGTGAATAAGAATAAAATAAATGGTTGAGTCACTAGGAGTGATGGTGAGTGATAACATCCCTGTTTCCACCACCTTGATACCTATATCTGCTTAGTGAAAATTTCTCAAACATTCAGATCCCCCTTGGACCCAGTTACATTTGTACCACTTAGGTTTGATAATGGATTACAGATAATGGATTGCACATCCAACTTTATGGCTTTATGGATCAAATAAAATCCAGTTCATAATGGATGTCTCAAGTTACATGATAACTTGGTGAACTAATATCCAGTGTTGAGTTTACATTAAGACCCAGTAGCAAGCCAAGAACTGTCTCTCAAAGGGAGAGTAGTTTTCTGTAGAGACTAAAGGTATTGGTCTAAAATCCCTTTTCAGAGAATGCCAGCACTCTGAGGAGCATCCCTATCTGCTGTATCATATGACTCAAGTAGAGCAGCCTGAACAGCAGCCTGGAACTGTTGTAGACCCTTCTATTGTTCTGAGACCCATTCAAAACTAGCAGCATTTAAAATCAACTGATATATAAACCAGACTAACATACTCAAGTGAAAAATGTGCTATGCCCAAGATGTTAAAAAGAGCTACTAAGCTCTCATTCTCTCTTTGTGGTAGAAGAGCCCAATTGTAATAACTTACCCTTTACTTTAGAGGAAATATCTCAGCATGCTCCACACAAGTAGACTCCTAGAAATTTTATTAAGGTAGAATGCCCTTGAATTTGCTTGGATTTATTTTTTATATTCTAGTACATAAATATTTTACAAAAAGCTCTATAGTAGTTGATACCTCCTGCTTCCTGAGCCTAATTAGCATAATGGACCAGTGTGATACTCTGTGTAAGAGATAGGGAATCAAGTTTTCATGAATTCAGTTGTGACACAGGGCTGGAGAATTAATATACTCCTCTTTAAGTAAAGATATACTGGCTGGAGAAAGTGTGGATCCACAGAGCATTCATCCTCTACCCCTCACTGCTGGCTTTGCTCGAGCACCATGAACCACACTTCTCCAGCGTTCATGACTGTGGCCAGTGAAGGACAACCCCCAAACTATGAAAGAATCAAGGAAGAATATGAGGTGGCTGATCTGGGGGGCTCCCATAGCTCTACTTCTGTCACAACCACCGTGATCAACATGCCCAGAGAGGTGGCTGTACCTGACCATGTGGTCTGGTCCCTGTTCAACACACTCTTCTTGAATTTCTGTTGCCTGGGTTTCATTGCCTATGCCTACTCTGTGAAGTCTAGGGACAGGAAGATGGTGGGTGATGTGAGTGGAGCCCAGGCCTACGCCTCCACTGCCAAGTGCCTGAACATCAGCGCCCTGGTCCCTCAGCATCCTTTTGGTTGTTATCATCATCATTACTGTCGTCTGCATCGTTTTATCTGTTAGACGCCCTTACTTTTAACAGAGGATTCTGGCTTTGGTCCTGACATGCTCCACCATCCACAGCTGCCTTCCTCCTTGCCCCTTTGCTATACACAGATATAACACTCATACATCTGTCCACAGTAGATATAATAAAGTGCACATGGCAGTTGCAAAAAAAAAAAAAAAAAAAAGTAAGGTATACTACCGCCCTTGCTGGTGGAAAGCAAATTGCTTCCAGAGATACTTATAGATCGATATGAAAAAAAGAAACATTCACAAGATAGTTATATACCAAGTAGTGGGAGATATGTTTCTTCTCAAGCAAGAAAACCACACTTGTTATAACAACTGCATTGGTGTCATTTGGTTAGTCTTATGATAATTGAACATTATTTTCCACACTCATCTTCCACATAGGCCATATAGGAAAATTAGACTGTGTTATAATGAGAACCATTACCTCTGCATCTTTCAAGTTCTTTGTGGTGCTAATCTCTAAAATCCCTCAAGGGATATGATATTGTTTTTTTATTAATATGAATAAAGTCACATTTTCTATTCGTGTATATCCTTATTTAAGGTCCCTTCCCCCTTGCACCCCCTCAGGTCACTCTCTCTTCTCCACAACTCCCCACCTCCTCCCCAGCATGGGCAGGAGGTCCCAAGGTCTCAATATTGCTCAGTTCAGCCTCCACTCCTGGCAGATCCAGTTTTCTCTCCCCAACATTGAGACTGATTAGGAGTTTCTCTCGAGGGAGTGGGATCCAAGGTGTCAGTCCAAGGTGTTTCAGATCACAAGATGTTCAGTGGTTGTGGTTTGCAGCTTGGACATGCTTTGTTTTTTGTTTTTTTCTGTTTAGAGTCCACTAATAAGGGAGTATATTCCCTGCTTATCTTTCTGGGTTTGAGATACCTTGTCAGGAGGATATTCTCCAAATCCATCCATTTGCCTGCGAATTTTAGGATATAATTTTTTCTTACTGCTGAGTAGTACTCTATTGTGTAGATGTACCACAGTTTGTTAATCCATTCTTTAGTTGAGGGACATCTAGGTTGTTTCCAGTTTCTTGCTATTACAAATAATGCTGCTATGAACATAGTTGAGCTAATGCTTTTGGAGTGTGAATGTGCATCTTTAGGGTATACAACCAGAAGTGGTATTGCTGGATCCTTGGGGAGATTGATTTCCATTCCAGAGTGGCTGAACAAGCTTACACTCCCACCAACAATGGAGGAGTGTTCCCCTTGCTCTGCAACCTCTCCAGTATAGGCTGGATCTGTGTCTTTTATCTTAGCCATTCTGACAGGTGTCAGGGGGTATCTCAAAGCTGTTTTGATTTGCATTTCTCTTATGACTAAAGAAGTTGAACACTTCTTCAAGTGCCTTTTAGCCATTTGTAATTCTTCTGTGGAGAATTCCCTTTTTAGTTCTGAACCCCATTTTTTGATTGGGTTATTCAAGGTTTTGAGCTCTAGTTTCTTGAGTTCTCTATATATTTTAGAGATCAGTCATCTGTTACTTGTAGGGTTGGTGAAAATCTTTTCTCATTCTGTAGGCTGTCGTTTTGTCCTATTGACAGTGTCCTTGGCTTTATAGAAGCTTCTCAGTTTCAGGAGGTCCCACTTATTGATTGCTGTTCTTAGTGTCTGTGCCACTGGTGTTATATTTAGGAAGTGGTCACCTGTGCCAATTCTTTGGAGGTTATTTCCCACTTTCTTTTCTATCAAATTCAGTGTGACTGGGTTTATGTTGAGGTCTTTGATCCACTTGGATTTGAGTTTTTCGCAGGGAGACAGGCTTGGATCTATTTGCATTTTTCTACACACTTCCATCCAGCTATGCTAACACCATTTGTTAAAGATACTATCTTTTTTCCATAGAATGTTTTGGGCCTCTTTGTCAAAGATCAGGTGTTCATAGTTCTTGGGTTAATGTCTGGATCCTCATTTCTATTCCATTGGTCCACAAGTCTATTTTTATGCCAGGACCAGGCTGTTTTTATTACTGTAGCTCTATATATAACTTGAAGTCAGGGATGATGATACCTCCTGAGGTTATTTTGTTGAGCAAATTTGTTTTCGCAATCCTGGCTTTCCTGTTATTCCAAATGAAGTTGAGTATTGTTCTTTCAAGGTCTTAAAATATTGTATTGGGATTTTGATGGGCAATGCATTGAATCTGTAGATTGCTTTTGGTAGAATTGCCATTTTTTCTATGTTGATCCTACCTATCCAGGAACATGGGACAGCTTTCCATTTTCTGATATCCTCTACAATGTATTTCTTCAGTGATTTAAAATTTTTGTCAAATAGATTTTTTACTTCTTTGGTCATAGTTACTGCAAGGTATTTAATGCTATTTGCAGCTATTATAAAGGGTGATGTTTCCCTTATTTTTTTTTTAGCCTTTTTATCTTTAGTGTATAGAAGGGCTACTGATTTCTTTGAGTTAATCTTGTATCCTGCTATATTGCTGAAGGTATTTATCAGCTATAGAAGTTCCCTGGTAGAATTTTGTGGATCATTTATGTATATAATGATATCATCTGCAAGTAGAGATAGTTTCACTTCTTCTTTTCCAATTCATATCCCCTTAATCTCCTTTCATTCTTTTATTCCTTTGGCCACAACTTTTGGAACTATATTGAATAGATAAGGGGAGAGGGGACATCCTTATCTAGTTCCTGATTTTAGTGGGATTGCTTTGAGTTTTTCTCTATTAAGTTTGATGTTGGCTGTCAGCTTCTTGTAAATCATTTTTATTATACTGAGATATTTTTCCTGTATTTCTGATCCCTCCAGAGATTTTATCATAAAGGAGTTTTGGATTTTGTCAAAGGCTTTATCAGCATTTAAGGAAATGATTATGTGGTTTTGTTCCTTTAGTTTGTTTATTTATTTATTTATTTATTTTATACTTTATACTGTTCGGCCCATGTCTCAAGCACATTACTAGCTAGCTCTTTCATTTTAAATCAACCCATTTCTACTAATCTACCAGCCACGTGGCTCAGCTCACGGCTCACTGTATCTCTTACATGATTCTTCTTCTAGGGATGGATGGAGACTCACTAACTCCACCCTCCTTCTACCTGCCTGTGCTGTGATCATCCACACACTTCTACGGTGTTCTACATAGGACAAACCAGTCCTTTATGTACAGCATAGAGTGAGCATTTCCACCACATCTCCTCTTTTCTGTCTAATTAAAAAGGAAGGTTTCAATTTCCATATAGCAAAATTACAACAGAACAGCTCTCAAGCAAGAATTACAGTCACAATATCCAGTTTATTTGTATTCACAAAATTAAAGAGAATATTCCATTATCTACCTCATCATTGTGAGTCTAAAGTTTCATATCTAATATACTTTTTAAGCCAGAAAGAACTACACCTATAATTTTTAAACCTTCAACCACATCAAAGACCACAGAAGGATATAATATTATCTAAATAAACAGGAAGTGCAAGAAACTTCCAAAGTCTAGAAAATGACAGAGATGACACCTGTCTGCCTGGACAGTCACCCAAAGTTCCTTTGTAATGCTGGTGCATCATCTTCAGCCTATATGGCCCAAAGTCTCTGGCATACCTTTCAGTGATGCAGGAAATCTGACACAGTCCATCAGTCGCTTTTCCTTGTGTCCAGAAGGATGCCTGTCAATGTTTTCTGCAAAGCAGGAAACTGAAGGACCATCTTGGCTTGTTCTGTCAACATTCAGAGGTCACTTTCCTATGGAACCTGCATGTCCAGTTTATACAGCATACTATCAAGCAGTCAATACCAGAACAGTTTCTTGTCCAGTGGCTAACTGTTGCCACAAAGTAAATTTCACATGAAGTTTCTTCAGTGCCCATCATTTTCCTGAAATACATTGGTGCTAACAGGAGCAGACCTGTCTCACTGTCCAGAAAAGTCTAAGTTCTTAAAATAATATAAATGCCATATTCTGCATGTCTTTGAAGTGTTTGAAGACTACCTATCTAATTGAAATATATCTTTGCATACCTACAAAAACCTAACTAACATGACTATAAGTTTGGTTCTCATAGATGACTATTAATCTGCATTTCTCAATTACACATTACAATTTTAAATGAGTTACATCAACATCATACCTTAATCAAGAGTAGAAAAATACATACAGCATAACAAAATTGACCTTAAGTTTATATCAATAAACCAAAATTCACTTATCTTTTCTAATCATTCTTATATCATATTCTCCCCCCCTTTTTTTAAAGATTGACTATGACCATTAACCATTTATAATGAAAACAAACATTAATAAGTAATATTTTGGGGAAATTGGACGTAGCTTTCTTTCTTTTACTACTTCCTGCTGTCAAGGATGTTGTTGAACTCATGAGGTCTTGAAGCTCAATCATTTCAACTAGCCATCTTGGAATCTCAGAATGTTCAAGTTGCTTTGGCAAGTGAAACTACATTTGCCTAGAACCAATCCACAGGTTTTGATCTTCTGTGGAGACAAACACAGAAACTCTTTTCCCAAGCAGCATATTCTTATAAAAAGATTTCAAAGTCAAGATATCTTTAAAACATATATGTTTGTCCAACTTAGCAGCCTTAGCAATCAACCATCTTTCTTTTTTTTTTATTTTGTATTTATCAAGAAAAACAGTAAATTGAATTTAAAATGCTGATAAGTTAACTAACTATAAAGAAAATAAAAATCATAAGCATGACTTATCAAGGGTGATAATGCAAATAATTTGCTACACATAAAATTACTTTGTGTTCAGCTTTCCCTGTGGATTTTTTTCCCTATTTCTGTATATCCCCATTCAAGGCCCCTTGCCCCTCCCACCACATCAGGTCACCCTTTCTTTCTCCACAACTCCCCATCCCCTCCCTGGACAGTCCCATGGTCCCACTGATGCAATAAAGCTTAGATCAGTCTCCCCTCCTGGCAAATCCAGTTTTGTCCCCCCTCCCTCAAGAGTGAATCAGGTGTTCCTATAGGTGTAGTGGGATCTGAAGGATCAGTCCAAGGTGTTTCTGATCCCAAGCTGTTTAGTTGTTGTGGTTTGCAGCTTGGGCATGCTTGGCTTTTTTCTTGTTAGTTTAGCAATCAACCATCTTTCTGCAGTTAGCTCATTAAAAGTTTAAAAATTAAAAGAAAACACAATAAACATAATCCAGACTCTCTGTTTATCTGCCATCTTCATATGGCCTTTTTATCTTTATTTCCTATTTCTCTTTCTTAAAGGGCTTTCTTTACCTTTTTTTTTCTTCTCTCTCTGAAGCCTATGCATATTTTACATACATTGTACCCCATTTAGAGGTTTTGTTAGTCTAAATCTGTTTTATTGAGAATTCTTAATCATTTTCCAACCCAAAGAGCGTTTAAAATGTTGGTATCACTTTAATTGCTGACTCTGCCTCTTTTGGCAGCTTTTCAATATGGCACAGGAGCCTGGTGCATCTCTGCTGCTGCCAGCAAACAGAGCGGTCTCAGGAAATGCTGCTACCAGAAAAACCTTTTTAACTCTGTTTCCTTTCTGTTCAATATAAGCAGAAACTTTAAATCAATCACACTTATGCCAAGCCTTCCACGAAATGTATGAGTTTAAGCTGTGTGCCACAGATGTGCCACTTTTAAATTCCTGCCTGAACACCGCACTGTCTCTGTACCATAAATCAATTCAGATACACAATTCAGAAGGCCGCTTTTGGCTCTGTTTCAGTGATCTAGAATGCTTTTTAAGCTTTTTAAACTTTCCTAGGCTTTATGCAAGTGTTCGGCCCACGTTGGGATGTCATCTGTTGTAGAAAGTTTCCTGGGCCCTTTTGGGCCCAGAGTTTGTACCTGGTCTGTGGCGCCTTTTGTCCCCCAAAGAAATTAATCAGACACTTACATACTTTATACTGTTTGGCCCATGTCTCAAGCACATTACTAGCTAGCTCTTTCATCTTAAATAAACCCATTTCTACTAATCTACCTGTGCTGCGTGGCTCAGCCCGCGGCTCACCTGTATCTCTTACATGATTCTTCTTCAGGGGATGGATGGAGAATCCCTTTAGTTTATTTATATGATGGATGATGTTTCCGGTTTTTCATAAGTTGAACCATCCCTACATTTCTGGGATGAAGTCTACTTGGTCATGATGGATGATATTTTATATATATTGTTATATATGCTTTGCCAAAATTTTGTTGAGAATTTTAGCATCAATATTCCTGAGGGAAATTGGTCTGTAATTCTTCTTTGTTGTGTCTTTGAGTGGCTTGGGTATTAGGGTAATTGTGGCCTTATAAAAGGAAATTGGCAATATTCCTTCAGTTTCTACTGTGTGAAATAGTTTGAGGAGTAATGGTAGCAATTTTTCTTTGAATGTCTGGTAGAATTCTGCACTGAAACCATCTGGACCTGGGCTTCTTTTTCTTGGGAGGCTTTTAATGACAGCTTCAATTTCCTTAAGGGTTATAGGTCTGTTTAGGTAATTAATCTGTTCTTCATTTGATTTTGATAAATGGTACTTGTCCAAAAAGCTGTCCATTTCTGCTAGGTTTTCTATTTTTGTGGAATATAGATTTTAAAAGTATGATCTGTTAATTCTCTGGATTTCCTGGGGGTCTGTTGTTACATCCCTCTTCTCATTTTTGATTTTGTTGATTTGGATATACTCTCTCTGCATTTGATTAGTTTGGATAAGGGCTTATCTATCTTGTTGACTTTCTCAAAGAACCAACTCTTTGATTCATTGATTCTTTGTATTGTTCTTTTTGTTTCAATTGTATTGATTTCAACTCTAAGTTTGATTATTTCCTGCTATCTACTCCTTCTAGGTGAGTTTGCTTCTAATTGTTCTAAGGCTTTCAGCTGAGCAGTTAGTTCTCTAGTGTGGGATTTCTCTAGGTTTTTCATATAGGAAATTGTGAAATTTCCTCTCAAGATGGCTTTCATTGTGTCCCACAAGTTTAGGAATATTGTGGACACATTCCTAGATGAATTGAATTAATTTTCATTAAATTCTAGGAAGACTTTGATTTCTTTCTTAATTTCTTCCTTGACCCAGAAGTGGTTCAGCTGAGTGATGTTTAGTTTCCATGTGTTGGTAGGCTTTCTGTGATTTTTGATGTTGTTGAACTCTAACTTTAGGCCCTGGTGGTCTGATATGATACAAGGGATTATTTCCATTTTTTTGGTATCTGTTTATATTTGCTTTATGACCAATTATGTGGTCAATTTTAGAGAAAGTTCCAGGAGGAGATGAGAAATTTGTATATTTTTTGCATTTGGTTGGAAGCTTCTGTAAATATCTATTAAATCCATTTGCATCAAAACCTCTGTTAGACTCCTTATTTCTCTGTTGAGTCTCTGTCTGGTTGCCCCATCCAGGGGTGAAAGTGAGGTATTGAAGTTTCCCACTATTAGAGTGTGAGAATAGATTTGGGATTTGAGTTTTAGCAGTGTTTCTTTTACATAGGTAGGTGCCCTTATATTAGGGGCATAAATATTCAGGATTGAAATCTCCTCTTGACCAACTTTTCTTGTCTTGAATAAGTCATGACCAACTTGATCCCTTTTAATTGCTTTTAGTTTAAACTCTACTTTGTTAGATATTAGAATGGCAACCCCAGCTTTTTTCTTAGGACCATTTGATTGGAAAATCTTTTCCCAACCCTTTAATCTGAGCCTGTGTGTGTCTTTGTGGTTGAGGTGTGCTTCTTTTATGCAGCAGAAGCATGGCTTCTGTTTTTGTGTTCATCTTGTTAGTGTGTGTCTTTTTATAAGTGAGTTGAGTCCATTGATATTAAGGGATATTAGTGACCACTGATTGATATTTCCTGCTATTTTTGGTGGTAGCTTGTATGTATTTCCTTTCTTTGGGCTATTCTTCTGTGGGATTATTGAATGTTTGTGGTTTCATGGGTGTATCTGGGATCCTTAAGTTGTAGTTTTCCCTCTAATGTTTCTGGAGGGCCAGATTGGTAGGTAGGTATTGTTTCAGTCTGACTTTGTGATGAAATATCTTATTTACTCCATCTATGAAGATTGATAACTTTGCTGGGTATAGTATTCTAAGTTGGCAGCCATGCTCTTTTAGTGTCTGTATAACTTCTAACCAAGCCCTTCTAGCTTTCATCATTTCCATTGAATAGTCAGGTGCTATTCTGATGGGTGTGCCTTTATAAGTAACTTGGCCCTTTTCTTTTGCAGCTCTTAAAATTTTTTCTTTGTTCTATATGTTTTGTGGCTTGATTATTATGTGGCAAGCTGACATTTTTGGGGGTCATTTCTATTTGGTGTTCTGGAAGCTTTTTGTATCTTTATAGGCATTTCCTTCTTTAAGTTAGGAAAGTTTTCTTCTATGATTTTATTGAATACATTATCTGTGCCTTTGAGCTGCTATTCTTCTCCTTCTTCTATTCCTATTATTCTCAAGTTAGGTCTTTTCATGTTGTCCCAGATTTCCTGAACATTTTGTGTTATGGCTTTTTTGGTTTTAGTATTTTCTTTGACTGATGTATCTATTTCTGCTACTGAGTCTTCCACTTCAGAGATCCTCTCTTTTATCTCTTGGATTCTGTTAGTTATGCTTGCATCTGTAGTTCCAGCTCTTTTCTTCAGATTTTCTATTTCCATCTTTGACTCATTTTGTGCCCCCTTCATTGCTTCTATTTCAGATTTTAGTTCCTGGAATGTTTCTTTAATTTTTTGGTTTACCTTTTCTTGATTTTCTTTCAAGGATTTGTTCATCTCTTCCAAATTTTTGTTTGTATTTTCTTCTATTTCTTTAAGGGAATTTTTTATATCTTCTTTGAAGGTTTCAATGATCTTCATAAAGGTGTTTTTTGTTGTTGTTTCCTTCTGCTTCTTCTTTATTACTCTGTTCAGGTCTTGTAGTTGTAGAACCACCAGTTTCTTCTGGAGTTGCCTTCTTGTTCTTTATATTATTATATGTATTTTTGCACTGGCGTCTGCCCATGGCTTCAGTGGTTCACAATTAGGTGGCTCCTAATCAATTGTGGCAAGAGGGTTTGTGTATCTCCTGTCTCCTCTGAGCAAGGGGTCTGAATTTCAAAGTCCTCAGTCCTTCTCGGCTGATGCAGTTGGAGGTGGGGCTGGCCGTGCAAGGTCACCTCTTTTAGGTGTGGCTGGAGAAGCCCCTCACAGCCAAACCCCGGTCCTGTCTTCCAAGGAGAGTCTGGGATTAGGCAGCACAGACCAATCCTGGTCCTGGAACCAGCATATGATATTGTTTCTGATTTACTATTCTCCCTGTCAGTGGCAGCTCTAAAGGCTTCCATTCGGGCTTCCTAACTACAATTTCTATCACTTCAACATTAGAAAACCAATGCTGGTGTGCTGACAGCTTCTATGTGTACCTACCTCACTTCTGGATTCTGAAACTGGAAAAATAATAGCATGATGAACTCAGGAGCCCACTGGATCAGCTGTCAGTCATTCTTTGACTGAAGGACCATTGTTCACTTGACCCACATAGGTTTCTACTTTAACTAAAGAGCCACATTCTGACTGAGATTTCTAGGAATCAATATAAATTCAGACACAGCATTTAGTGGTCCCTGAATGTCTGATTATTTCCTTTTCTCTGATATACAGTTACCCTGGTGATGGGCTTCAGGTTTTTTTAGAGAAAGACTGACAGCAAGATGTTAGAATAGCTTAACAGTTCCCTTCTCAGGGGATCTGGTCTGCCCTTTTCTCAAAGAATTCTTGTTCCCTAAACCAGCCCATGACTGGGAATAGGTTGCAGGGCTATGGTTAGCTGTTGCTATGATTCAAGAAAGCATTTTGTTAATTTGCTCTGGAATTTTCTGTTTCTAAAGATTAAGCAAGAACTTAGTAGGCTTCCTATCACATCTGAGAATAGTATTATTAATTAGTCATTGCCATAGTTCATAAGCCTTTTCTGTCCATTGTACAAGTATGCTGACCTTGTCTTTGGTGACTGAATGCTGGTGCTTGGCCCTTTCTACCCTGGGATCCAAATAGACCCATCACATTTTAGTCACCAAGCTGAGTGTCTGGACCAGAGCTCTTCAAGTATTCTGGTTCTCTTATTACAGATTTATTTCTTGTATTAGTGAAGAGTATATTTTATGAATCTTCCCGTTGTGGAAGAGTAGGTTTTACATAGCAAATCCCCTCCAGCATGCCAATTCCCCTGAGCCTCTGCATCCCTTCATCAACATTAAGCCAAAGGATATCAGATATCTCCAGCTCATCACAGTAGTCCATCTTTTGACCATCCTTCAGTCAGTCAATCAAACAGTTAGCATCTTGTTTTAGCTCTGCAAGCTGCATCATTAAACTCAGAATATCTTCTTTATAGACCCATATCAATACTTCCAGACAAATCTAGGTTAATTGTGGGAGCCCACAATGACTTCAGCTTGTGGCTTGATTGCATTTTGACTTAAGGTCAGAAGAGTTCAAACTTATTTTGCTTCTCAATCTCAAATAACAAGATGTTTGGCCAAAGATGTGGTTACTAAACATCTTGCTCTCCAAAGCCCAATAATAGGATGTTTTGCCTAAGGCCCTGATTGCAGATGTTTTGAGTATTAAGGAGGTACTTATACTTGTTTGTTGCTTGAACCAATGGTAAGGGAGTCTTTCTGTCCCCTTGTGATGTGTATAAAAAGGCGATGAGAAATAAACTTGGGGTTGCTATGATATTGCTTGAGGGTCCTCTCAACTCTATTTTTATGTCTTCATCTATTCTTTGGTCTCTGATTTTTTTCTTAATCCTCATTCTTCTCTTCAAGGCTGTTTTGATAATCAGGTGGAACCCAACAGTTAATATTCCTTCTAATAATTTTGTGCACCTTTAAAATTTATCCCCATGCAAAAACTTTTTAGCAATGTAAGTATACTTTCTCATGGGTCAAACTGTATACTTCACCTCTAGGGATGTGCTGAGACCTGAGCTAGAGAAGGAGTTGAGAGTTCTTATACCTTGGTCACAGGCAACAGAAATTGGTCTGACTCACTGGGTGTGGCTTGTGCATATACGAGACCTTGAAACTCACCTCCACAGTGACACACTTCCTCCAGTAAGACTGCACGTACCCCGAAAGGGTCATAACTCCTGATAGTACCACTCTCTTTGGGGAGCATTTTCTTACAAACCACCCACATTCCACTCACTGGCCCCCAAAGGCTTGTAGCTATACCATAAGCAAAAAAGCATTAAATCCAACTTCAAAAGTCATCATAGTCAACAGTCTCAAACTTAAATCTAAAGTTTAAGTCTCTTCTGAAATTCATACAATGTCTTAACTGTAATTCCTGTGAAGTCAAAATCAAACACACTTCTTTCTCTTTGGCTGATTCCGTTCCCTTATAGTAGCTTTTCTCAGCAGGTATCCCTTGGCTCTGGCAACTCCAACATTTTTGAGTCTCCAAGGCAATCCAGGCCTCAACTTCACAGCTTCATGCAATGGCTTCTCTAGACCTCCATTCAGGAACACCCTAATGGTGCCTGGCCTCAGCAGCTTCCTTTAGGTGCAGAGGCAAATTCCATAGCCCCTTACTTACATCCTCAACTCTAAAGCCAGAACCATGTAGCTGAAGCTGCCAAATTCTGCTGCTTGTTGGGACTGGAACATGCATCCCCACCCCTGCTCCCATTTAATTACATCTTCACCAACTTTTTGCAAGTATTGGAATTAAAAACATGTACCACCATACCCAGCTGTAAGCTTGTTTTTAATTCCTTTTCACAGGTTGGAAATTTATATGAGTGAGATCTTGCCCTGAGGACACCACTCCATTTGTTCCATTTCTTAATCTGTTTATCTCTTTGAAAACAAGATTTAGCTCCATTCCACTTTCTGCTGTTATTCCTCAAACATTTTTCCTTGCATAGCTTGCCCCTTTTCATTATAAATCTGTATAAAAGTAACCAGTAAGAAATATTCAACAGAGCCTATACTAGACTGTTTTGAGATTTTTCTCTGTCAATGGACTTAATCCAAATCTCTTCAGTTTAGCCTCAGGCAGACTTTTTGGACAAAGGCAAAAAGCAGTTATATTATTCACTAAATATCACAGGAATGATCTCTAGGCGACATACTAAAATTCTTCTCCTCTGAAACCACTTGAGTCATTCCCAGGCAGTTTAAATCACCAGCACTATCATCTTCCATGCTCCTACTAATCTGTCCCATGAAGCACTCGATTACTTTCCTAATCCAAAATATCCAAGTTCAAATTTTTCCAAACCAAAACATATTCAAGCCTATCATACAGCAATACCTGTCTCTAACCAACTTCTGTCTTAAAGTTTCTATTGCTACAAAGAGACACCATGACCACAGCAACTCTTATAAAGAAAAATATAAATTGTGGTAGCTTGCTTACAGTTTAGAGAAGGTTAAGTCCATTATTGTCATGACAGGAAGCAAGACAGAATGCACCAAGACATGGTGTTAGAGAAGGAATTGAGAGTTTTTACACCTTGACTCACAGGCAACAGGAACAGGTCTGACTCACTGCATGTGGCTTGTGCATATGCGAGACCTCAAAGCCAACCTCCACAGTGACACACTTCCTCCAACAAGGCCACACCTCCTAATAGTGCCCTTCCTTTTGGGGACCATTTTAGTCAGAAGTTTCTGTCTCACCAGAAACTCTCAAATATCTAGCAGCCTCTTCCCAAATAATTGACTCAGAGGCTTAATAGTAAAGTAAATGCTGGGCCAGTAGTTCAAGCATATTATTAACTAGCTCTTATACTTAATTAAACCCATAATTCTTATATATGTTTTGCCATGTGGCTTGGTACCTTTGTTCAGTTCAGCGTTCTTATCTTGCTTTCTCTGCATCTGGCTGGTGACTGCATCTCTGCCTTATCTTTTCCCAGAATTTTCCTAGTCTGGTTACTCCACCTATATTTCCTGCCTGTCTACTGGCCAATCAGCATTTTATTAAATCAATACAAGTGGCAAATTTTTCACAGTATACAAGAGCATTATCCCACAACATTTCTTTTTTCTTTTAGAAATAAGAATCCTGAATCTAATGTCCCTCGTTTAGCTGTTTTCCTGAACATTATTTATAATAACTTGTAACAACATTTTAAACAAAGACTAATATCCATAATACAATTTCTGGGGATGTGAGTATAGTTATCTAGACTATTTCCTGCTCACTGGGTATGCTGATAATGTTATAGTTATAGGGACCCAAAGAAAATTTAGGATTATAGCCAAGTTCTTACTGGAGTAGTCTGTAAGGCTGGAACATCTCAACCAGCAGCCTTGAAGCTATTCTGATGCAGAACTTGGTAGAAACTGCAACAGAGGTGGTCTAAAATGTTGGATCATCTGGGTCATCCATTTCAATCAGAAAAATTTTTAAAGGATTCTTTCTCAATCAAACCTTATTTTTTTTTTTAACCTGGAATGAATTTACAGTTTCTCATTTTCTGTGGAAATAAAAACAAAACCTCTCCTCCAAAGTAACATATATTTTGACCTAAATTTTGAAGTCAAGATATTTTCAAAATATATAGATATGGTTAAGCAGCATTTATAATTAAATGTCTCATAGCAGCTCTTGCTCCTTTCTCCAGAGTAAAAAAGAAAGAAAACAAACTCAAGTTAATACAATAACATATAGTATCCAGACTCTCTGTGTATATTCCATCTTTACCTGGTTTAATTATTATTATTATTATTCTATTTCTCTTTTAAGGACTTTTTCTATCCTTTTCTTTTTTCTCCCAAGCCTACATATATTTTTAAACACAATAGAAAAATTCTTAAAGTTTTTAATGTTGTCTGTCTTTATTGTATATCTCTATCTTTTTCTGACCACAGGGGCCTTTAATTTGTCAAGCACCATGGCTAGGATTAAAGTCTCAGCTACAGCTGCTGGATCTGCCCAGGTCCTTGATCTGTAAGAGCTTTGCTTCATGGCAGAGATATTGGCAGAAGCCACATCTGCCACCCAAACTCTGGGTGATTTCAGGATTTATACTGGCACCAACTGCTCATAAACACCATTTAACTATTGGGTAGCAGGGTCTTTTAAAAGAACCATGTGGTTCTTGCCACTAACGCTGAGATAGAAAGCCTCTCTTAAAGGAGCAGCACCTATGTCTGTTGTCAGCAAGCAGAGCCCACCCAAGAAAATGCTGCTACCAGGAAGCCATGCTTGATTCTCTTCTTTTGTGTCTAGAATCCCTGTTTAAGCTTTCTCGGGTTTTAGATGGATGTATATGCAATACATTGAAGTGCCATTTGTAGTCAGAAGTTTCTGTCCCACCAGAAACTTTCAAATATCCACATCTGCTTCCCAAATAATTAACTTGGAGGCTTAATATTTACATGCTAGGTCAGTAGCATAATATTATTAAATAGATCTTACACTTAAATTTACCCATAATTCTTATCTAGGTTTAGACATGTAACTTGGTACCTTTGCTCAGTCCAATATTTTCATCTTGCCTTCTCTGCATCTGGCTTGTGACTGTGTCTCTGCCTTTCTTCTTCCCAGAATTTGCCTGGTCTTGTTGCCCCACATATATAGCATACCGTATATAAGAGCATTATCCCACAGCAGGCCATTTTCTTTCAAACAACTACAGTTCACACCATAAATTATCAATGCTTTTCATACTCACTTTTAGTTTCCTTTCCTGCTACTGTGACCAAATAATCCAACAAAAGCAATTTAAGGCAGATGAAATTTATATCAGCTCACAGTTCCAGGGTAAAGTCCACCATATCAGGAAAATCTAAGTATAAAGGACTTAAAACATTTGGTCATGTCTCACTCACAATAAGATATTGGAGGGCAAAGACTACAGTATATGCTCAGCTCATGTTCTCTTTAGTTTTATTCCAACTTGACACAAATTTGGAAAGAAAGAAACTCAACTGAGAAAATTGTTCCACCAGATTGGCCTGTGGCCATTTTTATAATTGGTAATTGATTTGGGAGGGCATAGCTCACTGTGGGCAGTACTGTCTCTGAGCTGGTGATCCAAGGTGCTAGAAGAGGGCAGATTAAGTGCACAATAAAGAGCAAGTCAGTAAGCAACACTTCCTTCCCCATGGCTTCCACATCAGCTCCTGCCTCCAGGTTCCTGCCCTAACTTTCCCATAGTGCTCAACTGTGATGTGGAAGAATAAGCTGAAATAAACTTTTTCTTTCTCAAGTTCCTTGTGGTCATGGTGTCTTATCACAGCCTTAGAAACCCTATCTAAGAAAGCTGCTTTTCTACTTTTATATAGTCCATGTTCCCAAGTGGTATAATTTGCTCCCCATTGTTGTGATAAAACAACTTAGAGTAGTTGTTAGTTTATTTTAGAATATATTCCATTGTTAAGAAATACCAAGGACAAATCTTGAAGTAGAAACCACAGAAAAATGTTGTTTACTAGCTGGCTTCCAGGTTCATGTTTATGTACATATCTGTCTTATACAACCTAGGCTCCTTTACTTAGGAGTAGTAATGGGTTCACATCATGGGCTGGGCTCTCCTTCATTGATAATAATCAAGAGCATGCCCCACATCTGTCCCAATATGCCAGTATGTTGGAGGCAATTCCTCAATTAAGGATCTGTTTTACAAGGTTTGTTAAGATGAGAATCAAGATTAGTTATATCATTAACCTATAAAACGATATCACACTCCCTGGGTTGGTCTTCCCAAGCCAATTAACCTAACCAAGGTGATCTCCCATAGGTATGCCCAGAGGCTAACTTAACCTAGATAATTCCTCACAGGTGGGCCGGGAGACTTGTCTCTTAGGTGATTAGGTGACTATAGAGTTTGTCAGGTTGACAATACTAAATATCACAGCTCAACCCCTTGTCAACCTGACACCCAAATACATCACTCAGCAGTCATAATTTTCACCTCTAGGTCATGACTATTTTAAAATACAAAATTTCATTTAATCTAACTTTATATGTCTTCATGGTCTTTAGCAATTCCAGCATTTTTTCAAAGCCCCAAGTCCAAATCCCATCTGAAACCCCCCCAAAAATCTGCTAACTATGAAGGCTGGTAAAACAAACAACCAAACAAATAACAACAGCAGCAAAACAGAAAACATTCTTATTCCAGAAGGAAAGAACTAGGAAGTACTCATATCAAAGCCAAACAAAAATCTAGCAGGAAAAACACTGGATCTTAAAGCTCCATGTCCTTCCTATACCTAGGGCTTGCTACAGAATCAAACAGACTCTTTAGAAATTAGGCAGCCTTACAACTCCATTTTGGCCTCCTATAACACATGCCTCTTTCTAGGGACAGTTTCATTCCATTAATTCAGCTTCACTCAGAAAAATACTCCATGGTTTCAATATCTACAGTTGCACACAATATCCTCTCAGGGCATCCTTGCAAGAACACTGTGCTGACCTATATTGTCTGGTCTCGGTTGCTCTCAGAAACTGTGGAGCAGGACTATATGACTACCTCAGTCCTGTATCTTATGTATCTAAAGTTATCCCAAGGACAACATCACTATGTTCTGCTATCAGCTCTAGACATAGCCTGACCCTAGACATTTGTTTTGGTATGTGTGCTGACTTGCGTGAAACACTTTTCCATGTAGTTGTTCTCAAGAATCAGGGAGCAACTTCAGTTTAGCCTTTCTTTATTCAACTAAATGTATATCTAAACAAGATATAACCATCAATGGATGAAATTTGCTTTTAAGACTATTTTCTTATTATACTAGTGTAGCACAGATTGCTCTATAGTGGTGCTGATCTTCAACAATTACACTTTCTCTAAGAACCAGCCTGAATTGTAGATAAAGTTCTCTGTATCTCAACAGCTGCTCTCAAATAACCATCCAGAGACTTATTATTAAATATAAATTCTCAGCTGATAGCTCAGGCTTGTTACTAGCTAACTCTTACATTTTAAATTAATTCATTTTTTAATCTACCCTCTGCTACATGGCTGTACCTTTATATGCTGCCCAATGTGGGATACCTACATCCACATAAAACTTGAGGAAGATTTTAAAAGTTTCTAAACAAACAAAAATGGAGCCAAGCATGGCTTTCTAGTTTCATGTCTCTTATGCTAGCCACAGTACTGAGAAGCTGCCAGCTGCCATGCACTAAGCCAAGCTACATTGATGGTGGCTGACATAGCAGTTATAGATTCATCACATTCAATAAAAAAACAATAAAGATAGATTTCAATTGAAAAGACCTTCTAAATGAGTTACAGTGTGTTTAAAAATATACACAGACTTGGGAAAGAAAAGGGAAAGGATAGAGACAGTCATGAATTTAAAAAAGTAGTTTAAAAAATAATAGTAATGTCCTTAAAGAAATAGAGTAAAAATAAAATAATTCATGTAAAGATGAAAAATAGTCACCTAGATTCAGTATGTTATTGAAACAGCAGCTGCTAAGACACATTAGATTATTGAAACTGCTGGATTAAACCAACATATGTTTAATATGGATTTCTGTTTATTGATAAAAATTTTAAGTTAATTTTGTTATACTATATGTATGTTTTTATTCTTGTTTGGGGTATTATGCTTATACAACTCATTTAATAATGTAATATGTAAGTTTATATATACTTATATATTATATTTTGACTTTATAATGAAATTTAAAAGCTATATTACTTTAGGGAAGAGGTTATGCTTTTATTTCCACAGAAAATGAGAAGTTGTAGTTTCATTGCAGGTTGATATGGGTCAGGTTTGATTGGGGAAGTCCTCTGAAAATCAAACATAAACAAATGCCAAGAAGAACTAACTACAAGAGACACCAGGCAGAGTGGCCAGACAGATGTCACAGGAATGCAACAGAGACACAATGAGGAATCAGCAGCAGACACAGAGGAAAGAAACTGAACCGCTGCTCTAAAAAAAGATTATCACAGTCCAGAGCAGAGTCAGAGGTGAGCAGATTCCAGCTCCTGGGCCGACCAGAGAATTCCTCTCTGGGGCCGGGAACACATCTACAGCTCTGGCCTCATGATCTTACAAGAAGCAGTCAGGCCGCAGACTAAAGCTGGGAGGGACCTTCCCCAGTGATCCCTAAAAACACATAGCTGAGGAATCTCCCAGAGAACTCAAGAAACTAAAGCCCAAAGCCCTAAATAACCCAATAAAAAAAATGGGGTTTAGAACTAAAAAGAGAATTCTCAGTAGAAGAATTACGAATGGCTGAAAGACACTTGAAAAAGTGCTCAACATCTTTAGCTATCAGAGAAATGCAAATCAAAACACCTTTGAGATACCACCTTACACCTGTTAGAATGGCTAGTATTAAAAACACAGATGAAAGCCTATGCTGGAGAGGATGCAGAGCAAAGGGAACACTCCTCCATTGTTGGTGGAGTGTAAGCTTGTTCAGCCACTCTGGAATGCAGTATGGTGGTTTCTCAGAAAACTGGGAGTCAATCTCCTCAAGGATCCAGCAATATCACTATTGGACATATACCCTAAAGATGCACATTCACATCCCAAAAGTGTTAGCTCAACTATGTTCATAGCTGCATTATTCATAATAGCAAGAAACTGAAAACAACCGAGATGCCCCTCAACTGAAGAATGGATTAACAAACTGTGGTACATCTACACAATGGAGTACTATTCAGCAGTAAGAAAGATGATATCCTAAAATTTGCAGGCAACTGGATGGATTTGGAGAATATCCTCCTGGGAAAGGTATCACAAACCCAGAAAGATAAGCAGGCAATGTACTCACTCATTAGTGGACTTTAAACAAAAATCAAAGCATGTCCAAGCTGCAAACCACAACCCTGAACAGCTTGGGATCTGAAGCATCTTGGACTGGCACCTTGGAGCCCATTCCCTCCAGAAGAACACCTAACTCAGTCTTGATGTTAAGATGAGGAGATCAGACTTGTCCAGAGTGGATGCTGAACTAATCCACCTTGGAACCTCTTGCCCTTTCTGGGGAGGAGATGGGGGAATGGGGAAAAGAGAGACTGACCGGGAGGGGTTGGGAGGGAGAAGGGAGTTTGAACAAGATGGTCCAGGGATAAAAAGTGACTATTTTAGAGAGGGGGGGGGGGAGAGAGAGAGAGAGAGAGAGAGAGAGAGAGAGAGAGAGAGAGAGAGAATGTAACCACACTGTAAAAAAAAAAAAAAAAGAACTACAAGACATGTGATGTATATTTTACACTTAATTTAACTCGTAATTCTTATCTATGTTTAGCCATGTGGATTGGTACCTTTGTTCAGTCCAGTATTCTGTCTCTCTGCCTTTCCTCTTCCCAGAATTCTATTGTCTGGTTGCCTTGCCTCTACCTCCTGCCTGGCTACTGACTAATCAGTGTTTTCTTAAATCAAAATGAGTGACAAATATTTACAGTGTACAAGATCATAGTCTCGTAGCAGGAGACACTGCGTCTTCCTTGAACCACTTTCTATTTTGGCCAAGCATATCAGGAGATGCCACTCACTTTGAGGAAGAGGCATCACTCTTCTGTTAATCTCTTCTTGAAATGCCTCCATAGATACACCCAAGTGGCTCCTCCTTGGTGGTTCTGAATCTCCAAGTTGACCATCAAGATCAACACAGTCACCAAACCAAACTGTCAAAAGATTGAGAACACAAAAGACTCAGATGAAAACAATGCAATGCTTATTAAGTAAATAAAGATTTAACATTTAATAACAGAAATGTACTTTTTCCCTGGGGAAAACCACAACAACTGTGAAGTAAGCACTCTTTCTGTTGACATATCCTGCATCCATGCACTATTTTAGGAAAGTCACTTAACAGAATAAATCAAGAATCTTCAAAATATTTATACTTTTCTCTACTTTTGAAAATTGCAACCCCTGAAATGAGAGATTAAAGGGAAAGATTAAAATGTGACAAATATAACTGGAATTGCTCCCATTAAAATTGTAAATACCATCAATATACAAAAGAAGAATAGCCAAATGAATTATAGAACATTCACAGGTTGAATTATTCAATAGCTATTAAAAATAATGTTTCTGAGAAGTTACAATAACATGGAGAAATATTCATGACTTAACATGCCAAGGAAAGACGAACAAAAGACAAATGTGCTGCAGAGTCCCTGATACTGAAAGCAACTGCCTCTGCTGAAGCTCTACTCTAAGGAAATCACCCTGAACACAGAGCTGTTCATGCTTAATGTTACTTGGACTTATAGTGAGATTGTGTTGTGTGTAAAAGTAACCATATACCTGATACAAAAATAAATTATAAAATGTAGCAACTATATTAGTGTTGGCAATGTTGCTTGCAATTCCACTCAGTGTGTTCCCCGAGGTGAGCTGCAGATATAAGATGGGTGGGTGGTGGTATGAGATAAAATGTTAAATTTCCATAAAGGAATGCTTTTTATTTCCCTG
The DNA here is from genome assembly GCA_004025045.1 of Sigmodon hispidus. Classification (NCBI taxonomy): domain Eukaryota; kingdom Metazoa; phylum Chordata; class Mammalia; order Rodentia; family Cricetidae; genus Sigmodon; species Sigmodon hispidus. The sequence goes on from PVIH01005664.1 coordinate 102,305, forward strand.
TGCATGATAAATGGTTTTGAAAGCGGTTTTGAAAAAGAAGCCAAACATGATTTGAATTATGAGTATTGTCATGCCACTTGTTAGGTGGGACTATTTTGAAGGCAATATTATTTTAGTGCTGTAGGTTGAGGATGAGGGAGAGAGAACATTGCTAGCTTCACAATGCTGTTATTTAGGCTTTAATTAATTATTTATAGACTATTTTTTTCTCCCATGAAGTAATTTCAGGTGATTTCCAGAAATAATGTGGAGTTGTAAAACAAGAATGTTTTAAATCTTAGCATGTGTAAGGCCCTGAGTTCAATTCCCAGCACTACTCTCTCTCAGCTTCACAAAATCCAAGTGATCATCCCGGGTCATCTAACCTGAGTCCCAATTCCACTGGGAAGCTGGTACCCAACCCTGACTCCCATTAACATATTGGGCTCCCACTTCCAATTAAGGGTATGTAGGTGCCAGGATCTTTTTTCTCTAGATACCAGGCACTAAGGTTTGACTGCTTTCAGCAAAGACTTCCCCCACCAATAAGGTATTTTTATGTTCCCTCCCCCATTACAGGAAAACAATGAGTGTTGTTAACCCTTCCCTGGAACACTCTGGATCTGCTTTATCCAAGTGCCTCTACACAAGATGGCAATATATCTGTGACATCAAAAGCTGTGAGTTTTTGTCAAAAGCAACTTTTCTGTCTAGTGTTACTCTTCAACCCTCACTGGTCCACATGATAAAAAACAAACAAACAAAAACCAAAAACATATTAGTGCCTATGTCACTGTATAGGAATGATACCCAAAATATATGGGCAAGAAAATGAGATAGAACCAGAGTTGATCTAAATTAAGTATAAAGCTGTGCACACTTGCAGCCTGAAATTCAGCTTCTTCAGGTCCAGCACATTTCTCACTCCACTTTTATTATCCATAGTAAGATTCCAAGGACTAGTTTGAGAAACCATAAACAAGCCAGCCTTTCTCTTCCTCCCTTTACTATTGACAGAGCTGTGTGGAAAGCTTCCACATGTCACTTGGTGGTGACGTCTCCTAATTTGTCATCTTACATCGAGCTGGTCGCCACCTTCCTTTACAGAACAAGCTTCATCCTGACCACTGCTGCGTCATCTATTCTTTACTCCACTCACTGGTCAGTTCCACATCCCAAGTCAGTTTTTTGAAAATATTTATATAAAGACCATTATTGAAAGTCTAGGAACTATCCAAAGAAATTTCCACCAATAAAAGTGATATTTTAATAGAAATTGGATACTAAATTGGTCGTTCTCTATAGACTTATAAGCCAAATCTGATGGTTTCTCCTTTATCAGCCATCTCTGTCTTTAAAGACTATCACTTTATTATGATTTCCCTACTAGATCCAAGAACCCAGCTGTCACTAGGACTGAATTAAGAGGGAAGACACTGCTTTTTTTCATCCCCAATCTCAGGACTTCCTAGACTGTATTATGACTATCTGTGCTGATATGAGTGTCAGAAAGAAAGGCAGAATCCTGCATTAATATTACAACTCACATTGCCTGAAGTTGTCCATTTTTTAACATTTATTTATTTATTATGTGTACAGTATACAGAAGAGGGTATCAGATGTCATCATAAATGGTTTTAAGCCACGATGTGGTTGCTGGGAATTGAACCCAGGACCTCTCGAAGAACAGTCGGTACTCTCAATCTCTGAGCCATCTCTCCAGCCCAGAAGTCATCCATTCTTAAATAAGAAATTTTAGTTTGTGTTTGCAAAAGAAAAAGAAAAATAATTCTTCCGGTGTAACAACTAGTCATCCTTGAAAATAAATAAAAAAAGCTGATATCTTGGAGCTGGACCACCTTAGATGAGTATTTCAAAAGCATGATTTAATATGTTTCATTGGTAGGCCACAAACAAAATCCTCAATCTTCTAGAAACAACTTTAGAAGTAAACATGATTCACCTGGTATTTCAAGGTGCCCATAAGTCTAAAAAATAAAAATCAAAGTTTCTAACGGAAGGAAGTGCAGAGGAAAGAGAGGGAGAAAGAGATACTGTTACAGAAACCTCTTAAGACTCATACAGTTCTTAATGATCCTCATTAAGTTGGAAATATCTTCATCCAGTTCTTTGGAAGACCAATAACAACTGGGTTAACAGTGTAGCTTGATTTAACCCAGAGGCAGGTTTTAAAGAATTCAACCAGAGATTCTTGACACAACCTTTTACAGATGACTTCATTCTGTAAACACACATACACAAAACATACACAACCACACACCTGCAATCAATTTTCCTACTTCAAGTCATTTTCTATTTTAGATATGACTCTCTTTAAAAATATATTTAATGTCCACACATAAATTGAGATGTTATTTTGTTGGAAATAAATGTGGGCAGACAAAGATACTATTTCACATGCTTAGGTTCTTAGCAAATAATGTCTCATGATTCCTGTTGAGCCTACCCTGACACTTATTGTGATAAATACCTGTTCATGTTTATGTGAGTCATAATAAAAATTGGGAAATATGAAAGAAAGTACAGTGACAATAATGTGTCATTAGATTTAACTTTTATAACCAAAATTGTTGACACTAACCAATAAGAAAGATCACATATTAAATACTAAGGCTTTTTATATTTTTTAAAATGAAGATTCTATCAAATCTTTTATAATGAGCACTATGCTTTATTTGAAAGTATCTGAGAGGCTGCCTATCACATTACCAAGCACAGAAGGAAAAGCCTTGATTAATGGTCATGTTTGGATATGGTGGGATTATTGTTAGGACCTGAGACAGAAAGAAATTTGAATCAACATCTCATTCCCATGATGCACATGCTCCTCAGTTCTTTCGTTTTTAAGCCCCTTTGTGGAAAAATGGCAGCGCCCAACCTTCCTTCAACAAACCACCCGCATTAAATCTCTATAGCCATAGCTGACATTGAGCAGCTGGGTATAAGCTGACACATGGAGAAGAACCCCTTTTTCCTTGAGTCCTGATTTGAAACTTCAAAAGCCTTCACTGTGTTCAAAATGGTGACAAAGTTCTTTGCCAAGAAAACTTCCCCAGGCACATCATCTTACTATTCTATGCACAGATGGAGCTCCTGCAGGATTTGATAACACATCTGGGTTGTCCCTTTGATGAACAAAGAGACTCTGTATGCTATCATGACTCATTGCCATCCTCATCGATATGCATTTCATCTAGAAACTGCCAACAAACTGGAAAGAAGTTTGTCATCATCCATGTACAAGTGAGTTCTCAGTCCCCTCAGAGCAAGAGCTTTATTTTCCTCATTTTCAAATGATTTTGTGAAGAAATGAGAGCAAAATATAAATGATTTTGGTAGGCAGAGAATCACTGGTTTTCTTGAGGACGAATCCCAAAGGCATTGACTGAATGAAGCAGCACAAGGAAGGTTGGGTTTCTGAGGGAGAAAAGAAAGCTTGTTCTGTGTAATCAGGTATGTTCATGATTTAGTTTTCCCAATAAGGACCCTCCTCTCAAGACCTTACATCCACCACTAGAGATATGAGTAAAATACAAACAGAAAATCTCCATTGGCTGAGTTAAATGCTTAGCTATTCGAGAAGATAAAGCTAGACATGGAAATGTTAGCTAAGTTAATTAAATCATTCTGATAAAGCTAGAAGCACTTTTATAAATAGAAGAGATCAACACCTTGGCAATTTCATTGACAGAAACCTGAAGACAATTAAATATGGAGGAGAAACAGGTCTCATATTATTGGCTCAAAATTTCAAAATGCAAATTTAGGACACACTCCCATATTGGTTCCATGTATGGCATCAGCAGAGCAGGCAAACGGTGACCTCCTTAGGCACCTAGACTATGACATTTAGCAATGGAAAGAAATTCAACATGATGACTTTTGAGATCTTGCGGGAACTGGAGTGTCTGGAAATAAGTCTGTACTTGTCTGGCAATGGAAGCAATTGATACCTAATATACTTTTAAATTTCTTAGTCATCACAATGAATATTTGGAAAGTATTCCCATCAAAGTCATACATATTGCCATTTCCAAAATCACACCACATTTCCCAACAACTTTGTTTGCCCTGAATTAAACCTTCAGAATTAAGTTTTACTTTAGTGTTGTCTGAGTATTTAGACTTTTTCATTAAGGTGTTCAATTTATTTGGATTACAACTCAGCAAAAGACATAATTCTTTCTGAGAATATTTTTCTCAGTTTTCATATATGTATATGATATATATTCAGTATATTCCTCTAATATTCTCTAGCCCTCGTCTTTTTTGCAGAAACTTTTAAATATCCTATTTACATGAATAAATCTCCAGTGTGATAAATTATATTAATTGAAAATGTTTTATACTTAAATTTGCAAAAGTTTGCCATGAATTGGAATTTGTAGCTTTCTGAAAATCTTAAAGAAGTCCAGGCTTCAAAATTTTTTTAAGAACTGCTGATCTAGAAATACAGCTGTACAAGTTGTCCTGAAGTAAACAGTGCATACTTTTTCTCTGAAGACAGCCTTTGATAGATATACAGAGGAGAGACTTGTGGCTTAGAGCAAATACATAGACCATTTTATAGTTTGAGTATCCAGTTGCATGTTCTATCCCATCATTATTAGGGGCAGAATCAAAATCCTTATAATATAACAGCATATTGCCTCCAGGAATTCAAACCTTACAGGATTCAATTCTTTCTAAAAGGTCAATATTATCTACTCAACATGATTAGTGAAGATATAAAAAGAACACCATAGCTCCATTAACAAAATGGCTCTAGTTGGCCTTTTTTTTTTTTTTTTTTAACGTTTTATTCACTTACTGCAGAATGGATGACCTTTATAAGCATGATTGATCTCAGATCTCACCTCCATTAGATTAAAAAAAAAGCAGGTGGGATATTAGTAAAACTTATCTATCTGAGTATTTCCACAGTGGTGTTTCCAGCAGTGCTTGAGTGTAAGCAATATCATCCCATAGGCTAAGGGCCCGGATAAAAAGGAGAAAAACAGTGCAATCTTCTTCCTCTGCTTCCTGGATGGCAGAAGAACCTCTGTTACATGATTTCATCGTCATGATAAGCTGCCTCACCGCAGGGCTAGATGCATGCATCCACGTGACCCTGGGCTGAAGCCAAAACAAATCATTTCACCTTTTAAGTTTTTTATATTAGTTATTTTGCCATAGTAATGAAAAGTCTAAAAGAATTTTAGTTGTTGTGACTTCACCTGATGGCGTGGGCCACAGACCTTCAGAACTGGTTTGTGGGAGGAATTTGGAAAAGTTTGGAGATGTTGGCTAGAGGAGCTTAAGAACACTGTAAGCAGAGCCGACTGGGCACTTCTGGTGAGAGCTGCAAAGCCCCGAATGTTGCTGGAGATGTGTAAAGCCTGTGTTCATGAGGTTTCATACGAGAGTGATGCGTACCATCAGGGGTTGGATTAGAGTCAATAAATGTTATATTCTGGTAAGAACATTTTGTTTATGTCCTTAGACTTCAAGTGCTGCTGAATTTCAAGGTTGTCACCTAGTTAATGCAGTAGAGAGAGTGGGAATCCATCTGAAAGCCGGCCTAGCAACCGGATAAAACATAGCTGTTGCCAGTTACTTTTAGCCAGGTTTACAGTGGCAATTGCGAGCCAAAAGTGGAATGGAGAGTTGGGGAAAACTGTAGCTTTCCTAGAAAAGAGGCACATGTGGAGTTGGAGACTAGAAAACTGTGGCTGCTATAGAGGTTAGGATCACCAAAAAGTCTGGTACTTTATGTTGGAAGGGCACTTCCGTAGGACCTCTGACATGTAAATGCTGTCATACACCTAAGATCCATTGTAGTAACTCACACTCACGTAAGAGGCTTTGCCAAAAGAAGTGTTACTTGGTTCTAACAGGGCCAACTAAAAAAGCAGTTCCTACATTCAGCATCCCAGCTCTTCAGATGCACAGTGCAAGCTATTGCGTAAGCTGACTGCACACCTTGATGTCATCCATATGATACTGGTTTTGCATTTTAGAAAATGTAAGAACTGTGGATTCATGGTAGCATGCACCCAGATTTCAAAGGAAAAACCTGAGATGGCAGGCAACGCACCCCAGGATAGAGGTATTCATGGAGAACCCCAAGAAGGCAATGCATGAATCTAATATTTGGCCCAAACGTGCAATGGAGACTCCAGGAAGTTTGAGGTGCCAGAAACACAGGTTATGAACCTCGCTTACATTTAATACTGTAATAGAACATCTAGAAAATAAATGTTGAAATTCAAGCTGACACATAAACCAAAGAAGAAATCACAGACAATCAATTAAAGATATGTTGAACTTAATGTAAGCAAATTACTTTTTCGAAGTCAAAGCTCATACAATGCATAATGTAAAAAAATTTGTTTGAATAAAATTGTAATTGTAAATGTCAGTATCAAAAAAAAAAAAAAACTCAGATCAATGACAGAAGTAAGCAATAAATGACATACTAAGCCCAGAATAGGACAGATATGTAAATAATAATAGAATAAAAAAGTAAATGGGAGAAATATTTTAAAACTAACTGAAAGTGTTTTGTTTTAATTATCAACACTGCTAACCCCAACTGAGGTGGTTTGAATGAGACAGTCCTCACAAGTCTCAGCTCCTTGACTGCCTGCTCCCAGTTGTTGGCTATTTGAAGAGGATTAGAAGGTGTGGCCTTGTTGGAGGAAGTATGTCACTGGGTGGGCTCTGAGGTTTCAAAAAATCTGTGCCCTTTCCAATGTGCTCTCTGCCTTCTGCTTGCAATGGGAAATATGCGCTATCCGCTGCTCCTGTCTTTGCTGCGCCATCATGGATCCAGTAAACTCTTTTTTTTTTTTTTAATAAGTTGCCTTGGTCATGGTACCTTAATCACAAAAGGAAAGTAATTAATATAGTTGTTGCCAGAAAATGGGCTATTTCGGCAACAGACCTGATCATGCTGGTATTTTCAGGACTGTAGAGAACTTAGGGATTTTGAACTAATTTTTTTGAATGCTATAATAAGAACTTAACACATCAACCCAATGGGCACTTGGAAAACATTAGCACTGAGGACTCTGTGAAGAGTCAGCCCAAGAGGTTATATAGAGGGAACAGTATTAGCAACTTGATCAGAGACTATTCTTGTGACATTTGGCAAGGAACGTGGCTGTTTTCTACCCTCATTCTAAGAACAAGCCTGAGGCTAAATTAAAAAGTCATGAACTAATTTTTTGATAGAGGGGAAAGGGAGGCCATCAAGCTTGGTGTCACAGCTAAGGCTTATGCTGGAAAGGGATGGTTTCTATTAAAGCCATTAGTACCATTAAGGCAGGGCCAGATCTGCAGTGAAATAAAAAGAAGGGTGCCCTCAGGACAAGATCTCAGCAGTTAAGCTTGCAACTTATGAAAGGAAATGACCTAAAGAATTAACAAAATTGGCTAAAATGTGGTTCAAGGGGACTAGAGTTCAGCCCGGGGCAGCCAAACTCAGCAAAGTTCTCCATGTGGTTCTGGCTTTAGTGTCACAAAGAATACATGAATAAAGGGGGTTTGTGGAGTCTTCCTCTATGACTAAGGAGAACCGCTGAGGCCAGGCAATATGCAGCAGGGCCCTCCCTGCAAGGAGGCTCTAAGAGACAAGAGCCTCTGAGACGTGAAGTTGTGAGAGGGAATTCTGGATTTAATTGAAGTCTTCTAGATGTCAGACATACCAGAACTGTGGACTATATACCCACAGGAAGTGAAGCTGGCCCAAGAGAGAGATGTATGTTACAAACAGAAAAGTTAGAGAGATGGCTGTCCAAGCCATTTGACATCAGACATGGGCTACAGGATTTGGTATTTACCCTGATGGTTTTTGTTTTGATTTGGTCAGAATTCTCTCATTCTGCCCCCTTTCCCCTCTTTGGAATGGTAATGTATATTCTGTATCATTAAATGTAATTTGCTTTTCTGATTTTATAGGGTTTACCATTAAGAGAACTTACATCCAACAATAAATAGAGGTAGAGGCAGAGATACATGACTGAGCACTGGGCTGAGCTCCTGGTCCATCTGAGAGCAGAGAGGAGAGTCTATATGAGTAAGGGAATAGGGCTTATGAGGAAAATTCCCACAGTGATGGCTGGCTGGAGGTCTGGGGAGCTCACTGAATTAAGAACAACCACTGGGGAACCTTCAAGAAAAGGAACTAGGTCCTCCAAGGATAGGTAACTGTCCTCTGACATGGGCAGTATGTAGATCCTTGAGGGGAGAGATCAAACTGTGTTTCTGTGTGTGGACTGGCACTTCAGAGCTTATTCCCTGAAAAGGAACACCTAATCCAGTCTTGACATTAGGATGAGGAAACTGGACCTGCCTGGAGTGGATGCTGAGCTAATCCACCTGGGTTTTCTTGCCCTTTTTGGGGAGGGGATGGGAAGATGGGGAGGAGGAAGGCTAAAGGTTAACCAGCAGGAATTGGGAGGGGGAAGGAAGGGAAAGCAGGGGAAAAAAACCTTTATTTTATAAATGAATCAAAATAAATAATAAAAAAGGAATTTTTCTTGAATTTCAAAAAAAAACTTTAGAATTTTAAACATTACTGTGATTGTCAAAGACAATGGGAACATTTGAAATTGCATTAAATGTGTTTTACATTAAAATATTACCATGAGACTATGAAAGCCAGGGAGTGGAATATGGTGGTTTGAATAAGATGTCATCCATGAGCATCAGGCATCAGAGTGCTTGGTCACCAGTTAGTGGCTATTGGAGGATTCTGAGGTACGGCCTTGATTGGGGAAATACGTTGGCGGGTGGTCTTTCCATTGGTTTCTCTGTCTCAGTTTACAGTTCAAGGTGTGAGCTCTCTCAACTAATCCTGTCTCCATGTCTTTTCTCTGCCATCATGGACTCTAGAACCTCCTGAGACTATAACCCCAACATTATGTCAGTAGTGTTGATCATGGTGTCTTCTCACAGCAGTAGAAAAAGGTAATTGATACAATCACCTAGACTGACTGAGATGGGGGAAGAGGACACAAAGAATGACAACCGAGTGAAGAAGAAGCATTTTTTTTCACAGAGACAACAAGCGTTTCAACAGACCGATAGGACAATTATGTGCCAACAAATTAAACAATTTCTAAAAGACAGATTCCCAACGGTCACAAATTACAAAAAAGAATTCCAAAACAAATAGAATTTCTAGAACGTAAAGTGACTTCATAATTAAATTCCTTCCACAAAACAAAGCCCAGACATAGGATATTTTTCCAACTCACTCAGAGGCCATTGTCACCATTATACAAAAAAAAAACAGACAAAGACATCATAAGAACAGAAAATCATAGACCACAACTCATAAGTGACTCAATAACACAAGAAACTCAGCATCATAGTCAATAAATGAAATATTATGACCAAGTAAAATTAACCCTAAAAATGCAAATTCAATTTAATTTCCCAAGTTCATAATAAACCATATAAATAGAAAAAAGGGAAAAAATAATCACCACAGATTATGCACAAAAGTCATATTACTTAGTCCTTCAGGCACTCGTGTGAAAAACATTCATGAGAAGAAAAACAGAAGGAAAAAGTTGCAAGTTCATAAAGAACACAAGAGAAAGGATGCCAGCAAGGAAAAAACAGGGAATTGGGTGAAGATAGTGTGTGTGTGTGTGTGTGTGTGTGTGTTGAGAACACAAAAGTCATTACAAAACTCATTATTTTCTACGCTAACTATAAAAATAACTTGAACAAAAGAAAAGTATTGGATGTTTTGTGCCTCAAGTCAATAACAGGGAAAGCATATTAGCCCCACTGGATTTATTCTCTTTTATACTAGAGGCTAACCAGGTGTAACAAAGAAAAAACAATAATGGAGAGACACAGACTGGATGAGAGGCAGTCACTATCTTTATTCAAGGGTGGCATGATTCTATGTGTAGAAAATTATGGGGTGTAGAGAAAGCCCCGGGACAGTGAAGTTCAGAGTGAATGTATGCTGTTGATATGGCCATAGCCATGTCAAGGACCATAACCTTAGACTCATGGGAAAATGGTGAAGATTGGAATAAGTACCTAATCCTTCAATACACTGATGTTATACACTAAGAAGCATCAAGAACTTTCATATAGTGACCACCTAACCTAGTATGGAGTCACTAAAAGAAAAATAAAATGATTTTTTTCAAGGAAACTCTGTGAAAACAAAGAAGGAACTTAATACTTTGTCAGAGAAACCTAGCAGACAAGTAATCTTAATAAATAAACAGAAATTCTTAACCTGAGAAGTACAAAAGATGGCATTAAATATGATAGAAAGTATCAATAGCCAAACATATTGTATAGGAATAAGAAGTAGTGGGCCTTTTGAAATCACAGAGGAAAAGTAAGTTCGTTGTTAGAGTTCAAACTTCAGAAAAATCTGGAAGAAACTATAATTTAAATTCTTTGTGGTCTTCGACTAAGTGAGCTGTTTGGTGTGATAACAAAAGCACAAATCAGAGGAAAAAATAATAAATTGTTCTGGGGTAAAATTAAAGCTTTCTATGCTTCAAAGGGTATCACTAAAAATCTTAAAACTGTTTACACACTGAAGAAGACATTTGCAATTTATAAGTTAAACAATTTCACTCAGATTATATAAAGAACTCATAACTCAATAAGAAGTAAAGCAACTTAAAGGAGAGCCAAACTAAAAATAAACATTTTACTTAAAAAAGATATGTGAAAACATGTTCAACATCATTGCTTGTCAGCAAAATGAAAGCTAAAACCACTATGGTATGCCACTTTGTACTCTCATGGTCAGAGAACTGCTGTACATGTGCTACCGGATCCCTCACACATTGGTAATAGGCATGTGAAATAGTATAGACACTTTGGAAGGCATTTTTTTGAAAAATGAAATGCCAACTTACTATACAACTCGGAAATGCTCTCTATTAACTACTTACTGGGTAAATATAAAAGGTCACAGAATAGAATGAATATCAAGTTGGAAAGGTGGCTGGCTCAGTTGGTAAAGCACCAATGTATAAGCATGTAAGGACCTGGTTTTGGATCCCCAAAACCTAAATTAAAAAGCTGGGTGCATATCTATATCTATAACTTCAGGCCTGTAGTAGCAGAGATAGGCAAATCCCTGAAGCTCATTGGTCACTGAACCTAGCCAAAGAGATGAGCTTTGGGTCCCATAAAAGACCTTGTCTCAAAAGTTCAAAGGGGGATAATCAAGGAAAGGTACCAAATGTTTATATATACATAAGTGCACATATGCATATACACACGTTAACAAGTACATAACACCATACATATACAACACCACACACAAGCTCACATGTGTGAAAAATGAAATATCATTGTATGCTTCAGTATATGTAAGTTTCAGTTTATTCTGAGTATAATAAAGTATAGAACATGAGAGCATATGATCTCATCCTTATTAATTATCCAGATCACTCAGATTTATGGAAACAAAGATTTGTGTTTGCCCCTGGCAAGGATAGAGTAGAACATCAACCAAAAATATCACAAGAAAAATTTGCGGAATTATGGGAACGTTTTAAAATATACAACTTCATAAATAGCCAACAACCATCAAGTTTTGTTTTTAAAATATATAAATCTTATTATATATAAGTCATATACTAACAGAGATTTATTAAAAGTATGTATACTCATGAGGGGTAATAATCATTTATATATAATGCTAGTCACACTTTTTTAATTGTTGAAGGTAAATAGTGATGGTGCAATTCAGATGTTTTACTTTTACAAATTTTCTTTATGTTTGAAAGTGTTCAAAATACATGTTAGAAAAAAACTTTTGGAACTTTTCAGTTGGCCTGGTAGAGAAGGTAGAAACTTCAAAGAAAGTTGAAAAGATAAAAAAAGCCATAGAATGCCTTATTTTACTGTTGAGCACAGTGATGTTTCAAATCAGCAACCCCAATTCACTGATTTTCCTTTCAAGGTTTTTATTTTGTGTTGGCATTTGTATACTTGGAGAAATCTTAGATGGAGTTGAAAACCAGGCCTTTCCCTGGAGCACAGTCTTCTGGGGTCATACTCCTCCAGTGAGAAAAGCACCTTTTAGCTTCATGGGTTATACATCAAGCCCTTTTCCTGGGCAAACAGCTTTCTGAGAGGGTGAAAACACAGTGCTTTTTAAAACTTATACACATAACCAAATTTTTTGTTTTAATTTCAAAGAAATGCTTTTAAAAAAAACTTTCTGCTTCTAAATCTATTGTAGAGACATTTGCTTTCCATGTCTTCGATTGCTGATGGATCTCATCTCAGGGTTTTGATCTCTACTGTTGAGATTTGTGTCAGCTATAGTTAGGTCTTTACAGAGTCCTAACATCCCAGACAGAAAAAATAAAGATGTTTGCCTCATTACTTGACAGAAAGTCTATAGTGTAAAAATAGATTCATTTATAAGCTACTGCCTCCAAATCAGTGAGTAAATTTCCCTCATATTCATTGCTAATTTATGATAGTGAATTCCTTGTTCTCTAAGGCGGGGTCTTCTGTGTGGCTCAGACTATAGAATCCATGACCCTGGTGGCACTGCCTCAGCAGTGATGGAATTACAGGTATTCACCCCCACACCCAACATGAACTCCACTCTTAGGAATATATAGAAATGTTTTCATTATTGTTTCACTTGTCTATCAAGACATTCATAAACTGAGGACACAAACAGTACTTCCACTGGCCAATATAGTTAGAAATCTAGTCGTTGGCTTCTGTTGTCACCTTATTTTCTGTATACATTTTTAACTGAATTAGGTGATAACAAGACAAAAATACTAATAATTTTAATTAAAAATTTGTAAAATATTAAATCCTCACTAGATGTTTTACATTATTAGACAAATATCACTTATTTATAGAGAGGTATATTTTAAATTATTCTGCATATTTTTTCATAATGGGCAATTGATTTTTCAAGGGTAATTTAGCTCTAAATGTACTGGGTTTTTTGTTGCTGTGGTAACTAAATTTATTATCTAATCCCAAAGCACAGAGAAATAGAAGGTTAAATTGCAAGGCCACAACTATTAGAAATTCTGCTTCCAGTATCCCTTGACCTAAAGATTCTCTGCCCACCCCATGCCTATCAACCTCTGCCAGAAGTACCACTTCCCTGGGAGTCATTTGTCCCTCTTAATGCCCATCTCCTGTGTATAATGTCTGTACCTTAAGGCACTGCCATGTTTTATTTATGTTTGTGTCCCCAGTGTCTTTAGCATCCATGAAACTCAATAGAGGCTTTGAAAAACTGCAGGTTAGATTTCAGACTTTTCTAAGTCAGCATTTATTGAACAACTTCTATTCAATAGATGCTAGGGTTAAGTGAGAAATAAAAAAAATAAATAAATGTAATTCTGTTGCCTACAAGAAACTTGAAATGTACTGCAATTTTAATAATAGAAAAGATACAACTTTGTTAGATTTGTTTATATACTCATCACATATACTACCCTTTAAATGAGAAAGTATATAAAATGTTTAGAAAGAAAATTTTCAAAATATGTATTTATGGGCTGGCAAGATGGCACTTGATAGTCAACATGGGCAATGCCACTTCAATCTCAGGAACCAATGTAAAGGCAAAAGAAGAGAATCAACTTCACAACTGTCTGCTGACTTCCCTGGGGTATGTGATGGTATGAGCTATACATATACAAATCAATAAATAAAAAATTCATAATTAAAAATCCATTTAATGCCATATACAATTTAAAAATTATAATTTTTTTCTGTATACTTATTATTATTATTATTATGAACAAAGAAGTCATGCTTTCTATCCCTGTATATCATTATTCAAGGTCCCTTCCACCTCCTGCCACATCAGGGCATTTTTTCCTTCTCCACAGGCAGCAGACAGTCCCATGGTCCCACTGACCCAATATTGCTTAGTTCAGTCTCCACTCCTGGCAGATCCAGGTTTGTCTGCCCTCCCTAAGAGTGAGTCAGGTGTTCCTTTAGGTGGAGTGGGATCCGAAGAGTCAGTCCAGGGTGTTTCTGATCCCAAGTTGTTCAGTGGTTGTGATTTGCAGCTTGGGCATGCTTGGCTTTTTTTCTTGTTAGTTTGTTTAGAGACCAGTAATGAGTGAGTACAGCCCGTGCTTATCTTTCAGAGTTAGTGATACCTCGTTCAGGAGGATATTCTCCAAATCCATCCATTTGCCTGTGAATTTTAGGATATCATTTTTTTCTTACTGCTGAGTAGTATTCCATTGTGTAGATGTATCACAGTTTGTTAATCCATTCTTCAGTTGAGGAACATCTGGGTTGTTTCCAGGTTCTTGCTATTACAAATAATGCTGCTATGAACATAGTTGAACTAATGCCTTTGGAGTATGACTGTGCATCATTAGGGTATACACCCAGAAGTGGTATAGCTGGGTCCTTGGGGAGATTGATTCTCAATTTTCTGAGAAACCGTCATACTGCGTTCCAAAGTGGCTGAACAAGCTTAAACTCCCACCAACAATGGAGGAGTGTTCCCCTTGCTCCGCATTCTGTCCAACATAGGCTGTCATCTGTGCCTTTTATCTTAGCCAATCTAACAGGTTAGTTAGGGTTAGGTGGTATCTCAAAGTTGTTTTGATTTGCATTTCTCTAATGGCTAAAGATGATGAGCACTTTTTCAGGTGCCTTTCAGCCATTCGTAATTCCTCTGCTGAGAATTCCCTTTTTAGATCTGAACTCCATTTTTTGATTGGGTTATTTAAGGTTTTGTGCTCTAGATTCTTGAGCTCTTTATGTATCTTAGAGATCAGTCCTCTATCACTTGTAGGGTTGGTGAAAATCTTTTCCCATTCTGTAGGCTGGCGTTTTGTCCTATTGACAGTGACCTTGGCTTTGCAGAAGCTTCCTAGCTTCAGGAGATGCCACTTATTGATTGTTGGTCTTAGTGTCTGTGCTACTGGTGTTATATTTAGGAAGTGGTTGCCTGTGCCAATTCATTGGAGGGTATTTCCCGCTTTCTTTTCTATCAAGTTCAAAGTAGCTGGGTTTAAGTTGAGGTCTTTGATCCACTTGGATTTGAGTTTTGGGCAGGGTGACAGGCTCAGATCTAAATGCATTTTTCTACACACTTCCATCCAGCTATGCCAACACCATTTGTTAAATATACTATCTTTTTTTCCATTGAATGTTTTGGGCCTCTTTGTCAAAGATCAGGTGTTCATAGGTTTTTGGGTTAATGTCTGGATCCTCAGTTCTATTCCATTGGTCCACAAGTCTGTTTTTATGCCAGTACTAGGCTGTTTTTATTACTGTAACTCTATAGTATAGCTTGAAGTCAGGGATGGTGATACCTCCTGAGGTTCTTTTGTTGAGTAAAATTGTTTTGATAATCCTGGCTTTCCTGCTATTCTAAATGAAATTGAATATTGTTCTTTCAAGGTCCAAAAAATATTGTGTTGGGATTTTCATGGGCAGTGCATTGAATCTGTAGATTGCCTTTGGTAGAATTGCCATTTTTACTATGTTGATCCTACCAATCCAGGAACATGGGAGAGCTTTCCATTTTCTAATATCCTCTTCAATTTCTCTCTTCAGTGATTTAAAATTTTTGTCAAATAGGTCTGTTACTTCTTTGGTTATAGTTACTCCAAGGTATTTAATACTATTTACAGCTATTATGAAGGGTAATGTTTCCCTTATTTCTTTTTCAGCTCTTCTATCTTTAGTGTATAGAGGGGCTACTGATTTCTTTGAGTTAAGCTTGTATCCTGCTACATTGCTAAAGGTGTTTATCAGCTGTAGCAGTTCCTTGGAAGAATTTTGTGGGTCACTTATGTATACAATCATATCATCTGCAAATAGAGATAGTTTCACTTCTTCTTTCCCAATTTGTATCCCCTTAATCTCTTTTCGTTCCCTTATTGCTTTAGCTAAAACTTCGAGAACTATATTGAATAGATAAGGGGAGAGAGGACATCCTTGCCTAGTTCCTGATTTTAGTCGGATTGCTTTGAGTTTTTCTCCATTAAGTTTGATACTGGCTGTCGGCTTCTTGTAAATCGCCTTAATTATATTTAGGTATTCTCCCTGTATTCCTGATCTCTTCAGGGCTTTAATCATAAAGGAGTGTTGGATTTTTTCAAAGGCTTTTTCAGCATCTAAGGATATGATCATGTGGTTTTGTTCCTGTAGTTTGTTTATATGAGGGATGACATTTACAGTTTTTCGTCTGTTAAACCAGCCCTGCATTTCTGAGATGAAGCCTACTTGGTCGTGGTGGATAATATTTTTTATACATTGTTGTATACGGTTTGCCAAAATTTTGTTGAGAATTTTCACATCAATATTCATGAGGGAAATTGGTCTGTAATTCTCCTTCTTTGTTGTGTCTTTGAGTGGCTTGGGTATTAGGGTGATTGTGGCCTCATAAAAGGAATTTGGCAATATTCCTTCAGTTTCTACTGTGTGAAATATTTTGAGGAGTAACGGTAGTAATTCTTCTTTGAATGTCTGGTAGAACTCGGCACTGAAACCATCTGGACCAGGGCTTTTATTTTTGGGGAGGTTTTTAATGACAGCTTCAATTTCCTTAAGGGTTATGGGCTTGTTTAGGTAACTAACCTGATCTTCATTTAATTTTGGTAGGTGGTACCTGTCCAGAAAGCTGTCCATTTCTTCTAGGTTTTCCATTTTTGTGGAATACAGATTTTCAAAATATGATCTGATAATTCTCTGTATTTCCTGGGGGTCTGTTGTTATGTCCCCCTTTTCGTTTCTGATTTTGTTGATTTGAATACTCTCTCTCTGTTTTTTGATTAGTTTGGCTAAGGACTTATCTATTTTGTTAACTTTCTCAAACAACCAACTCTTAGATTCATTGATTCTTTGTATTGTTCTTTTTGTTTCAATTATATTGATTTCAGCTCTAAGTTTGATTATTTCCTGCTGTCTACTCCTTCTAGGTGAGTTCACTTCTAATTGTTCTAAGGCTTTCAGCTGAGCTGTTAGGTCTCTAGTGTGGGATTTCTCTAGGTTTTTCATATAGGCATCTAGTGCTATGAATTTTCCTCTTAAGACTGCTTTCATTGTGTCCCACAAGTTTGGATATGTTGTGGATTCATTTTCATTAAATTCTAGGAAGACTTTGATTTCTTTCTTAATTTCTCCCTTGATCCAGAGATGGTTCAGCTGAGTGATGTTTAGTTTCCATGAGTTGGTAGGCTTTCTTTGATTTTTGATGTTGTTGAACTCTAACTTTAGCCCCTTGCGGTCCAATATGTAACAAGGGATTATTTCCATTTTTTTTGTATTTGTTGATATTTACTTTATGACCAATTATGTGGTCATTTTTGGAGAAGTTGTATGAGGAACTGAGAAGTGTGTATATTCCTTTGCGTTTGGGTGGAAGCTTCTGTAGATATTTATTAAATCCATTTGCATCATAACCTCTTTTAGATTCCTTATTTCTCTGTTGAGTCTCTGTCTGGTTGACCTATCCAGGGTGGAAAGTGGGGTATTAAAGTCTCCCACTATTAGAGTATAAGAATTGATGTGGGATTCGAGCTTTAACAGTCTTTCTTTTACATAAGTAGGTGCCCTTATATTAGGGGCATAAATATTCAGGATTGAAATCTCCTCTTGACCAATTTTTCCTGTGATGAATAGGTAGTTACCATCTTGGTCCCTTTTAATTGCTTTTAGCTTAAAGTCTGCTTTGTTAGATATTAGGATTGCAACCTCAGCTTGTTTCTTAAGACCTTTTGACTGGAAAATCTTTTTCAACACTTTATTCTAAGCCTGTGTCTGTCTTTGTGGTTGAGGTGTGTTTCTTGTAGACAACAGAAGGATAGCTTCTGTTGTTGTATCTATCTTGTTAGTGTGTGACTTTTTATAGGAAGGTTGAGTCCATTGATATTAAGGGAAATTAGTGACCATTGATTGATATTTCCTGCCATTTTTGGTGGTAACTTGTTTGTATTTCCTTTCTCTGGAGTAGTCTTCTGTGAAATTATTGATTGTTTGTGGTTTCATGGGTGTATCTGGGGTCCTTAGGTTGGAGTTTTCCCTCTAATACTCTCTGTAGTGCTGGATTGGTAGATAGATATTCTTTCAGTCTGACTTTGTCCTGAAATACCTTGTTTACTCCATCTATGGTGATTGATAATTTTGCAGGGTATAGTATTCTAGTTTGGTATCCATGCTGTTTTAGCGTCTGTATAACTTCTGACCAAGCCCTTCTAGCTTTCATGGTTTCCATTGAATAGTCAGGCGTTATTCTGATGGGTCTGCCTTTATATGTGAGTTGACCCTTTTCTTTTGCAGCTCTTAAAATTTTTTCTTTGTTCTGTATGTTTTGTGTCTTGATTATAATGTGGCATGCTGACTTTTTTGGGGTCATATCTATTTGGTGTTCTGTAAGCTTCTTGTATCTTTATAGGCATTTCCTTCTTCAGGTTAGGGAAATTTTCTTCTATGATTTTAATGAAAACATTATCTGTGCCTTTGAGCTGGTATTCTTCTCCTTCTTCTATTCCTATTATTCTCAAATTTGGTCTTTTCATGGTATCCCAGATTTCCTGAACATTTTGAGTTATGGTTTTTTTAGTTTTACTGTTTTCTTTGACTGATATATCTATTTGAGCTACTGAGTCTTCCACTTCAGAGATTCTATCTTCCATCTCTTGAACTCTGTTTGTTATGCTTGTATCTGTGGTTCCAGCTTTTTTCTTCAGGTTTTCTATTTCCATCTTTGCCTCATTTTGTGCCTTTTTTATTGCTTCTCTTTCAGTTTTTAGTTCCTGGCATGTTTCTT